>CM052886.1:126072073-126094438 GCA_028534135.1 Potos flavus | reverse complement strand
GAAATGTCTGATGCTTTGGTTTGGCCCCGTAATTGCCCTGTTTTCACGAGGGGATTCAGAGAGAGTCCAGCACTCTGCTGTTCCCGCCATCTTCCCAAAATCCCCAGACTCGCGCGGTGCTCAGTGTTAACGAGATTCAGAAGTTATCGTAATTCCGATACGCCCCATCCAAAGAGGGCCTGTGGAAAGAGCGCAGGATTCCGGCCCAGGCAGCAGTGGGTCCGCGTGCTGGCTCCGGTCCTCCCTGGCCTGCGGCATGAACGCGATCCCCCCACGAGCCCTCCAGGTCCTCACCACTGCCCCAGGGGATCCCCGAGGGACAGCCTGCCTACTGCCCCCACCCAGGAGGTGCTCCGGGAGTGCTCCCCCGCACCCTCTCCCTTTGGTCCTTCTACACGTGAACCCAAAACTTCTGGAACTCTCCCTGGATTTTTCTTGGGAAAGAAATCCAAGGTTTTCTTGTTTTTTTATTTTTTGTTTTGTTTTTACCAAAGTGGTATTAAAATTTTAATTAAATTTTTAAAAATGTGGCATTAAAACTCATGCTATAAAATATTTAAATGTGTACCAACACATTTAATATCACTTTTAGCATGAATAAGGATCTTATTTCAGTTCCAAATATATTCTTATTCTGTCCCCAAAGTCAGCTTCGTTTTTGGCTTTTTTCCCCCATTACATTTTGGATTAAAACATCTTTCTCTTTTTCTGTTTTTCCAGTTTGATCATTTGCTGCCCCCTGTTTGCTGTTTCTCTTTATAGCTTGCAAACCAGGCTGGAATTCCCCCAGGTGTGTACAATGTTATTCCCTGCTCTAGAAAGAAGGCCAAGGAAGTAGGGGAAGCGCTTTGTACTGATCCTCTAGTGTCCAAAATATCCTTTACGGGCTCAACAGAGACTGGAAAGGTACGTGACTTACGTCAGACTTCAGTGACTTAGATGTCATTCTAATATTTTCTCTCTTATAGAGTATGAAAATACTAGTTCATCTTTATCACCCTTTGTAGGGAGATTTGCAGTGGAGAGTTAAGAGGTCTGTGGGATAAAGTAATGTCTGGTCACCATCCGGAGACATTTTGGATGGTGTCCCTTACCGTGACGTGACATAGGTTCCTCTCTGACAATCCCGAGGTGTGGGGCGGCCAGAGTTCCCATTATTTGTTGCATGTGAAGTGGCTGAAATCTCTCCCTTCTATCTCCTCAGTTCTGGAAAGCACGTTTCTTTCATGATCTAGAATTAAAGGTTCCAGAAACACACAACTTTTGTTGAAATGGACGTCTTAGAACTGAACCAAAATTGTATTTAGCATAAAGGTACTTACAGAAACAGAAAGGTGTTTTTGTTTCCTTAAAAGGCTTTATAATTGTGCACTGAGCTAGCAATTCTGTTTCTACAAATTTATGCTGAGAATAATTGCAGCATTATTTTGAATAGCAAGGAATTGGAAACCTAAATTTCCCACAGATGGGGGCTGAATAAATAAACGTATGGAACAGCCATGCAATGGAATTTTATGCAAGCATCTAAAGGAATGTTCTAGAAACACATGTGCTACCATGAGCGTTACCCTGAAGGAAGAAGGTATATAAGGTATTATGAATATGTTAAGATGTTCTAGATACGTGGTTAATTGGGAAGATAAAGCAGGTTACAAAACTGTATAAATCTACTATTCTGTTTTCTTTAAAAAAAAAAAAAGTACATCTATATGAACCTGGGTGTGTGGCCAAATTCTGGATCAATATACTTTAAAATTTTATCAGCGGTAAGCTAAGGGTGTAGGATTCTCGGTGATTTTATTATCTTCCCTATATTATGGTTATATAATTTTTAATAGGTAACGTGCTTACATGGCTCAAGAATCAAGGCCGTATAAACATGCTTCTGTTCAGAAGGCTCACCCCTGCCCCTGACTCCCTCCCTTCTGTCCATAACTACTTTTAATTTCTTGTAACCTTCCTACTGTGTCTCTATCACATACAAATATATGTTTTTATTTCCTCCTGTTCATATGCAAACTAAATCATCCCATAGACCCTGCTGAGTCAGTGTTTGAAACAAAGGCTTACCCTGGCCACCGGGGATCCGGCTCCGGCTCCTGATCCATGCTCACAAAGTCTGTGGTCTGCCCACAGGTACTGCTGCACCACGCCGCAGGCTCCGTGAAAAGGGTCTCCATGGAGCTGGGTGGCCACGCCCCATTCATCGTCTTTGACAGCGCCAATGTGGACCGGGCCGTCGCAGGGGCCATGGCATCCAAATTTAGGAACGCTGGACAGGTAAGTCCTGTAGCGTTTTTCAGGGTGTGCGTATTCCACAAAGATCTTACCGCCTAACTCACCTCCTGGAAGGAAACTTGTAGGTTCCTTCCATCATTCTTTCTTTACTCATTTTCAGCAAAGATTTAGTAAGGGCCCTCTTTGCTAGCGATGTTCTATGCTCAGAGGGTCCAAAGAGAAATAAAGCGTAATCCCTGGCTTTGAGGAATTTCCTGAACAGCAAATTTTTTTTAATCAAATTGTTCTCTTCATCTTCCTACTCTCTGAATCTGGTTATTTTCTTAGTTTAACCTCTTTGGGCTTTTCTCTGCTGAGAAACACAAAACAGCCCAAACAGCTAGGGTCCGAGGCCCACAGTCTTAAGGAAAAGAAGGTAGGAAAATGTTGAGATTGTTCTTGAAAAACTCAAAACGCTCTTGCCTGGGTCTCCCTGTCCCTGAGACGGAGGTGGCCTGATAGGCACAGGAAATAGTATGCCCAGGGGTGTCCAGCTTGTCATCGAGAGTGGTGGCTCAAGTTCACACCTCCCTAGGAAATCCTACTGAGCACATCTGGCATGACCTTCAAAGTAACCCGATACAGACCTCGTGTTTTACAGATGAGGAAATGGAACTCTGGAGAGACTGGTTGACTTGAAGTCCTAGATCCTTGGGTCACAGTCACAACTCAGTGGACTGAGGGTCCCGTCTTCCAGTTTCTCTCCAAGCTTTTGTCAGGAACCTGGCTTCTTACAGAATATTCCTAAGTACTTTCTCTCAGCGTACCATCAATATGTAGTTTTAAATGCATTCCAATCAATCAATCAATCAATCAATTCCAGAAACCGAATAAAAACTCCTAAAAGGTTATATTGTGAAAAAAATGGTGAAATGTTGTATAATACTGTATACCAAGTAGTTTTCATCCTTCTATTGACCTTCAGTAATTAATTTTTCCCCTTTCATATAACATTAAATAAGCTTGGTTGTTTCAGAAATACCTGTGTTTCCTTTTAGAAACATAAAATGCTAATGGGTATAACTTCACAGTCACACTCATAAATTTACAACTTTGAGGTATGTTGCTTGAAGCCAATAAAAATGCACAGGACACAAAATTATATCTATATATAACTATTTACCTACAGTTTCTACTAGAAAAATACATGATTAAGAAAAAAGACAAGAAGAAAATCTATCAGTGAAGTTATCATTTCCTATGATATGGTTATATTTTATAATTTAAAAATATTAGGTCTAGGAGTGCCTGGGTGGCTCATTTGGTTGAGCGGTCAGCTCTTGATTTCGGCTCAGGTCATGATCTCAGGGTCCTGGGATGGAGCCCTGGGTCAGACTCTGCACTCAGCAGGGAGTCTGTTTGAGGATTTTTTCTCTCTCCCTCTCCCCCTGCTCACACACGCTCTCTCTCTCTAAAATAAGCAGATCTTTTATATATGTATATATATATATATAGATTAGGTTTAATTAGAAAAAAATAAGCAAGAGTCTTTTCAATAATTTAGGCTGACATGGAAGAATGGTCTTGTGTCCATTTTCAAAATGTCAGATTCAGCCAAACCCTGAAGAGTTTAATAAGCTAATGGATATAAGTCAGCCTTTGACCACCTTCCATCCTGCCCCCTGCTCTATCACTGCAGCATCCCTGTCTCTCATGGAGTTACAGGTTTTTTATGCTTTTTTTTTCCTTTTTGTTTCATAGTGGCTTACTTAAGGCATTGGAAAAAACTTGGCCAGGTGGCTTTCTCTTTTTTGCACAGATATTTGTACTTGCTTACTAGTTTAACCACAAGGTGGGGCAGAAGGTTGGAGAAGAATGCACACTTACTGCGTTTATCTTCAGAGCCCCACCCACATGGGGAGGAACGTGGCAGGTTGGACACAGGACCAGACCCACCTGGGGAAGGGTTTTCATATTCAGAGAGGTAGCAGCAGTCCCCCATTTATTGACTGGGTCAACAGCCTCTGACACACTGTCCTGTGAATTTGGGTTTTCTATTTTTTTTTTCCCCATGTCTAGACTTGTGTTTGCTCAAACCGTTTCTTGGTGCAAAGGGGTATCCATGATTCCTTCGTGAAGAAATTTGCTGAGGCAATCAAAACAAACCTGCGTGTGGGCAATGGATTTGAGGAGAGAACTACTCAAGGCCCATTAATTGATGAAAAGGCAGTAGAAAAGGTAAGTTCGTTTGATTTTTTTGTTCAAGTAAATTTCATGGTTTCGATATCAAAGGCTTAACTAGCAAAGAACACTTTGGTAAGGTACCCGGCAACGCTGTTTTGGCAACAATGGAGAAATCAGGAAAAAGTGAATTTCTGCCCATAAGTATAAATCAAATGGCTTCATCTGCCCATAAGCTTTTCTGGCTCTGGCTTTACACGGAGTGCCCATGAGATCTGTCACTTTAGATCTTCTACTGCCCTCCCTAAATTTTCTGTGATCATGGTGATAATTTTATCCCTAGTTGCCCTAGGAATTAGGATCTTGAAAGACAAAGTTCTTTAATTTTTTGAACACCCAAAAGGAAAGGAAGACTGGTTTTATTTTTGAAATCATGTATGTTTCAGCTGAAATGCTGGCTTCCATTGACAAAAAAAAAATACCCTTCCCGAAGAGTCCTTGACAAAAGCATCCTGGTAGGGAAGCAGAAGCCATGCCCAGGATTTACAGATGGCAGGAAAGGGAAATTGCTTTTAGGAAGGATCTCATTGTTCATAGAAAGTCAGTCTAGATAGACCACTAGCTAAGTGAGACTTTTGTCCTTGTGGTTTTAAAACATAATCTCCTGTTTTAAAACATAATCCTTTTTAATAAAGAAGATGTGGTATCTATATACAATGGAAAATTACCCAGCCATAAAAAGGATGAACTCTTGCATTGGCAATAACATGGATGGATCTAGAGAGTATAATGTGAAGTACGTCAGTCAGGGAAAGACAAATACCATATGATTTCACTCATATGTGGAATTTAAGAAACAAAGAAAAAAGACACAAACAAAAAAATCAGACTCTTAACTCCAGAGAACTAACTGTGGTCTGCAGAGGGGAGGAGTGTGAGGAGATGGGAGAAATAGCTGAAGGGGATGAGCCCTGAGTCACGTATAGAATTGCTGAATCACTGCCTTGTACACCTGAAACTAACATAGCACTATGTGTTAACTATACCGGAATTGAATAAAGGGGGAAAAATAACATAATCCTTTTTAGAGTTGCTTATAAGGAACTTTCTTGTAATATGAACATCCAAAACAAAACAAAACAAAAAATACGAATGTCCAGTATGTTCCTTAGATAAGTCTCTACTCGTGGAAAGGACTTTAGTGGAATCATTACAGCAGACAGAAGCTGGAGGCTGGGCAGCATGTGAGGAAAGACGGGTGACACAGCCAGCCTTCTGGGTGTCACCTGAGGAACCAAAATTAAAGAGCCAGGTCAGAGCCAGGTCAGCCCCCAGCTGGGATGCACAGCGGGCCTGCTCTTCGCCGGCCGCCTGAGGACCGAGACCCCCAGGGCTGCCTGGCCGCAGCGGGCAGCAGGTCGGCTGAACCCCCGTGTGTTGCCTGAGCCAGCGGGAGCCAAGGGGAGCATCGAGGTTGGACAGAGCCCTGCAGCTGTTGCCTTGGGATTGCCCGGATAGAGAACATGCATTATAGTGTCCCTGGGGACCACCAGCACTGCTGAGGGGACTTTGGACCCTGTGACTTGATCGGCCAGTGCCGACAATGTGGGTCTGTACTAGCTGTCATTGAAAGGCCCAGAGGGCTGGTTCTCAACCCACTCCGTGCCTTTTGCAGCTCCAGATGCTGGATCCTACCCAAGGAGACTGGGTGTGGGTAAGGCCTCGGCACTGGGATTATTATTTTTTTTTTAAAGTGCCCCAGCTCTTGCTAATTTGCCTGCTTGGGAGACCACTGTCCTCGAGATTTTGTTGTTCTTGCCGAAGTGAACGTGCAAACATTTCCCTCTAGAGGGCACTGTTTCCTAGCCCTTCGAGCAAGGACTGGGAAGGGATTTCCTTTTTTGGAGGGTTTAGTGAAAACACCTCCTCTGAAAAAAATCAACTGTTGGTTTTAGTATACAAACAGTCACAGGGTAAATTCCAGGGGGAAAAATTGCACATTTAATATGACCAGAAAAAGGCAGAGCATATATTCTATTTGGGGGCAAAGAAGTGGGCCCTGTTAAATATGTTAAATTTAGTTATATTTAGAGCTATAAATCATAGGAAGTAAGCCACTGTGGCTAATGGGGATTAGGTGCAGATGTTGGACTCGGCGCATGGTAGGGGCAAGGGTTTAAGAGGGTGGGTCTGGGTGGTAGAATGTGCCCAAGCCTGTATTTACCTTTCCTGAAGTAGCGTAGAATATTCCGCTGAGAATGGGAGAGGGGGGCCGGCTCCAGTGGACCAGAGGTTGTGGAGAACTGAAGGCAGAAGAGATGGTGTTAAGAGAAAAGTCAGCGCAGACAAGGCGTGCCCCAGGGGAAGCCTGCAGGGGAAGTAGGTGCCCTTTTTTAGGGTGTGCCTATCTAGAGGTGGCTCGGGTCGTGAGTAGGCAGGGGAGTAGGGGAGCCATGGCGCCAACTGGTTGGACTTTTGCACAGTTTCCTGGTTGTTCCTACATTGCTCGTCCTCGCAAGCACCACCAGTAAACACGGGACAGCAGACGCATTTGCTCTGGGCGGGAAATCCGGCACCTCCCTAGCTGGGCTCCAGCTTCAAGAGTGGGGATGGGGGTGCCGGAGCCGGGCTGCCCTGCCCCTTGGGGAAGGGGGCTGTCCCTCAAGTGAAGCCTCCCAAGTCAGAATAAACCTGAGCTTGCCGTTGTCCCTTTTGTTCGGGGAGAGACTGGAAACCGCAGAGGCCATCCATGTCACCTGCTTAAATTAACCAACCCAGTCCTTCCTGAAGAAGGTGAACAATCAGGAATCATGAGGCCTTTAGGGCAAACCCTCAGCACGTAGGAGGAACAGCTGACCCTCAAGGAAGAGGATGCGTCTGGGAACAGAAAGAATTTTCTTAGAACCGAATAGCGTTCTCTGTGTGGTTTGAGCAGATTGAGCATCTATAAAACAAAAGCAGGTTCTGTGAAGATGAGGCAATGAGAATGAGAATGTTTTTAGAAATTAAACACATGATGGTCAAATCTTTTTAAAAAATCAGTAGATGAAGATGGAAGACAAAATCAAGAAGAGCTCTTAGAATTTAAAGCAAGGGGCGCCTGGGTGGCTCAGTGGGTTAAAGCCTCTGCCTTCGGCTCAGGTCATGATCTCAGGGTCCTGGGATCAAGCCCCACATCGGGCTCACTGCTCAGCAGGGAGCCTGCTTCCCCCTCTCTCTCTGTCTGCCTCTCTGCCTCCTTGTGATCTCTCTCTCTGTCAAATGAATAAATAAAATCTTTATTTAAAAAAAAGAATTTAAAACAAAAGACAGAGATGAAAAATATGACAGAAATTTGAAAAGAAATTAATCAATCTGTGGTGAGGAGGATATCCGTTTTAGCAACTGGTGCTCCAGAAGGAACTGAGAGGGAAGAAGTAGCATTAGCAAATAAACATGACAACTCAGAGCCAGGGGAAATGATTCTTCAGAGGGAAAGACTTTACCAACCACGTCGTGGAACGAAAGGAAAAAAACCCAGATACATTCTGCTAAAACACTGGAATGTCAGGAACATAGAAGAAGATCCTAAACGCTTCAAGAGGGGGGGACAGCTACCTGCCAAGGAGTAGGAACTATCTTTGAACACGACTTTCATTAACAGCACTAGAAATAGTGATGTGTGCCCAGAGTTCTGAAGCAAGATGATTTGGGATGACCATTCCGTCACCAGCCAACACAAGGTAAGACATCAGATGGGCCTTGTCAGAAAACTCAGGAAGTAGGCGTTTTCAGTGTACATTTCTCAAAACAGCCACTTGAGGAGAATGTACTAGAACAGAAGGAAAGCCGAGAGGACAGCATGGTGCCCAGGAACCCAGAGCTAACTCGAGAGTGCAAAGAACAAATCCCAGGGAAACCACAGAGTGTCAGGCCCAGAAGGACGTCGGGCCATACCACCAGACCCTTCAACAAATTATAGGATCAGACAGTGGAAAATGCAAGGGCAGGGGAAGGTGGCACGGCACATGCCACGTGCCCTCTTCCTGCCTCCATGTCCCTGCATATTTGGTTCTTTCTACCTGGAAGAAACCAGGGCACAGCGTTCTCGACGTATTTTTTAAGAAAAAGAAAGAAAACCGTTTTCTGCAGACTTAACACTCCCAAGAGACCATATCATCCCCACAGTATCTTCAAGCCAGCTTTCCCAGGCTTCTCTTTTTCTCATCTCGTCACACAGGTAGAGAGACACGTGAGGGACGCAGTTTCCAAAGGGGCCACCGTTGTGACCGGCGGGAAGCGACACCAACTTGGAAAAAATTTCTTTGAGCCCACCCTGCTCAGCAACGTCACCAGGGATATGTTGTGCTCCCATGAAGAGACGTTTGGGCCTCTGGCGCCAGTTATCAAGTAAGATCACCCCGCGGCTGGGAAACCGGGAGAGGGTTCGGGCGGAAGAAGGGCCCAGGAAAGCAACGCAGTTGCAGCGCCGTCTTGAGGCCCCGGGGGCGGGAGGGTGAGCTGCAGGCCGAGTTCTGTTGTGTCAGCTGAAGAGCCAAAAACAATTCGTGGTTCTAAAAACAAAAAAATGTGCTCTTATCACTACCTGGGTAGACCCCTAAATGCACCAGATTCTTTCCTTTGCCTTCTGACTTGTTGCTTTTGGCTGAAGTCCGTTTTCTTCTCAGTGGAGCACATCCTCAGAGAGTTCTTTCCAGGGAGTCACTGGGAAGTGAACTTGCTATGTTCCCAGGTGACGTTTTATCTCACTTTTGAAGGTCAGTAATCATTCACCTGGGTAGAATTCTGGGTGCAGCACTGTGAAGGTATCACTCATTATCTACTTATTTCCGGGGTTGTTACCGAGAAAGCCAGTGTCTGGTTCTTGTTCCTTTTTCTCTTGGAGGCTGTTAGGATTTCTCACCATCTCCGACATCCTTAAGTCTTACTGGTGAGGCCCATCACGAGCGTCTCTGGGCTGCCATCCTATGACTTCCTCTAACATCCGAGGTGTGTGTCTAGTCCTGGGAAATTCTTGGTCTTCGTTTCTCCAGATACTTCTGTTCCCTCCATTCATTCTTCAGCGACCTTCTAGGAAGTCTGTGACGGTGACACGTCTGTGTCACCCCCCACTTCTCACACCTGTCTGTTCGTTCAACGTCTTCATCCATTCCTGAAGCCTTCTGGGACCCTCGGTCCCCTCCACCTGCCAGCCGAGCCATCAGTTCCTCAGATCCGAGCACACTGCTACCCAGCCCGCCCACCACGCCCCTTCAACTACTCTGCCATCCGTGATCTCTCCAGTTCGTTCCTCACCATCGAAGGTTCTTCCCGCCTCATTATGCTCCCTTATGTTGCTGTGGATGCTTACGCGTTTCTTACATCTTATTCTGTTGCTCTGTTTCTGCCTCCTATGGTGTAGCTCGTTCTGTAGGTCATCCTTCTCCTTCTCAGAGCTCCTCAGGTGTCTTGTCATTTTCTCTGACCTCGTCTGTAGCTCCTTGAACTCTTAGCAGCCTTGACTGGTGGTGTCTGCCTTGGAGTTGTGGTAAAAAGCTTAGACCTTGGGATGCCTGGGTGGCTCAGTTGTTAGGTGTCTGCCTTCGGCCCAGGTCACGATCCCAAGGTCCTGGGATGGAGCCCCGCATCGGGCTCCCTGCTCGGCGGGAAGCCTGCTTCTCCCTCTGCCCCTCCCCTGCTTGTGTTCCCTCTCGATGTGTCTCTGTTAAATAATCTTAAAAAAAAAAAAAAAAGCTTAGACCTTAGTCTGGGCTGCTCCTGATAACATTCGAGCCTCAGGAAAGAAGCTTCTAGTGTGAACATCCAGTCTCAACACGACTGCCCGTGCCCCAGGTATTTTTGGCTTCCTGGCGTATTTTGTGGTTACCTCTGGAGTAACGAGAAGGGTTAGAGGGAAGAGGCCTCTGGTTCGTGGGGTTGTCTACACTCGTTCTGGCTGACTCACCAAGCCAGCTGGGCTCGAGCTCTGCCTGGGCCCCACCACCCTGAGCTGGCCCTGCTGCTTTTCTGCCCATAGCCATGTACCGTTGGTCTCGGGACCCGGGTCTGGAGGCAGCAGCACCCGAATTTGCAGGTGCAGTGGGGGAGGTACAGCCCCTCCCCCCACGGCCACCCCATAGGCTCCCTAGTTCTCCGGCCCTTCCCACCCCTCCATGGGTGGCCCCTAGCTCTCTCCCACTTGAGGCCATCATTCCCTCAGGATTCCACCACCTTCTCGGCCTGCAGAAGCATCTTGTGTTTTTGGTGTTAGTTGCTGATTGAGGGTTTTGAGCGAAGATTCTCTTTCTCTCTCCTCCAGCATCTCCAGCATCTGGTTCCCAGGGAGACCTGGCCCTGGCACTCCCCTTGTCTGGGACAGAAGTCTCTCTTATCAGATAGTTCCCTGGCTTTGTTACCATCTTGCCAATGAAGTTTACATATTAATCCACCACTGGGGAGATGGAGCACTGGAACAACTTTTGTCTTTGTCTTAATAAAAACTGTTTTACCTAGCATGTGAACTTGACATTGTCAAGGAGCCTAGAGGCTGCAGTCAGTGGTGAGGAGTGCAGGCTTTGGAGTTGAACTGGGTGTAGATTCAGGCTTTGCTTCGTCCTACCTGTGTGCTCTTGGACGGATTAACTTCTTGGAGCCCCAGGGTCCTCTCCTGGGAAAGGAGCAGAACTAGTGCTTGCTTCGCAGAATAGTGACACAGTTCTGATTACATGGTGTGCATAAAGCACTAAGCCCAGTGCCTGCTAGCATTATGGCTGCTGTTACGTAATTAAAGAGTGAGGTCGGAGAGGGGGACGGGTTGTAACTAGCAGGCTCTGGTCTTACCACCCCTCTGCTCTGGGCACAGAGTGGTGGGCACACAACCCCAGTGTTGGCAGGAAGGTGAAAATCCTCAGGGATGCGTAGGCAGTGATGTGATGACCATGGGATGAAGGGGGCGTGGTAATATCAGCCGTGACTTACTCTTCTGTTCTCCGGTGGGCAGAACGGCTTGCTGTCTGTCTGCAAGTCGACAAGCCTAGGAGATACGGCTGCTCCACCTTGCGACAAGTGATCCTTGTGGGGTGCCCCTCCTTGACCTCCCCCCCGGAGCCCTCTTCTCTCCTACCCTTCCTCTTGTGTAGACGGGGGCCCAAGGCCACCTCGCTGCCTCTGCCTTCAGAGAGATGGCTGGTGCCCACGGCCAGCAGATCTCTGAATTTAAGAATGGGGGGCTGAGAGCCCTGTGCCCCAGGAGAATGCGTCTCAGATACTGTTCCAGAAATAAAGTGATAAAGCTGGAAGGGACCGCGTGGGGCTTGGGAACGACCACCCGTCTTGCAGGCAGAGCAGGCCCCCTCTGGATGCCTTTCTGCTGCACTCCGTCTGCTTCTCCGGTGGCTGCTGATTGTTCTACGTCTCCGTAGGTAGCAGAGCGGTCATCCTTTCGGAAGGCACAGGGCCGGACATTCCGGATACGCTGCGTTCCGCCGGCCTGCTTGTGGCTTGTTCTCGTGAAGAGAGGAGCCAGCGTGCAGAGCCCGTGGGGCTGCTTTCCTCTGTCCCCTGCCCTGGGGTCTCTGTGCAGACCTGCCATTTACCCTTGGCCACCATTTGGGAAACCAGTCAGGAGAAAAGACAGCTGGCTTTCCGTACTCTCGGGGACAGACTCCACTGACCACGCGTTTCCCTTTGGCAGGTTCGACACGGAGGACGAGGCTGTGGCGATCGCTAATGCCGCCGACGTGGGGCTGGCAGGTAGGGGTCCTCCTCGCGCTGTGCGAGCCTCACCGTTTCTCCAGCCGGTGCCGGGCTTGCCTTTGAAACGTCACCTTGGGTTTTGAGAAGGAGACGCCCTTGGGTGTATGTTTCGTTACTTTCCGGGGCACGAGGGGGTTTGTGCAAGTTCACGGTCTGCCACCTGGTCCTTCTGCATTTGGGAGCTCCCTGGTGAGAGCTGGGGGAGCTTGAGAGAAGAGTGGGGCAGCTCGTGGGGCAGCCCACACCCCTCAAGTCCCATGTCCTCCAGGGCTTGATGCCTGCAAATTCCAAGCCTTTCCCCTTCCCTTCCACCTGGCTCCGGGCAGCCTGACCCAGACTGAGGGCAGCGGCAGAGCGACAGGGACGGTGGAAGAGGCAACCGGCATGCGTGCAGACAGAGCCTGAGTTGCCGCCATCCTTTTAGTTTGGAGAACATCAGGGTGGCTGCAACACGCACCCCGTTATCCTGACATCACTAGATGCGCACACATTCCCCTGACAAATCGACGTTCCGTGTCCGCAGTGAGGAAGATACTAAGGCAGAGAGATAGGGCTAGAGCTCCACAGAGGCTGCCCCTCCAGGCGCAAGAGAAGTATTTATAACACGAGCAAGGATGCGCACCCCGTGGGAGCCCTTCCCCCACGCCGCGGGGTCCCCCACATCACCTACAGAGTCGTCCTAGGGCTCGGGTGAGAGGTGCGTGGGAGAGCCTCTGCGACGCTGCGCTCCGGGCTCCCTCCCTTCACAATGGGACGAGGGGAACTGCGCCTGCATCAGGTCCTCTGTGATGGGCAGAGATGGGAGGAGAGAGATTCCCGGTGGAGGGGTCCATGGGAGTTAAGGAGGAGCGGGGAAAGGACAAGGACAGTTTGGTCGCAGAGTTCAGAGAGGATGGTTGGCGATGGGCGTGATGGAAGGGAATGCTGAAAATGTTGCCCAAGTCCACACTGGGGAGAGTTCAAGTACTCAGAAGAATTTAACCTTATTTTGTAAACAGCGAGGAGTCACCGGAGTGGGGGGGCGGCAAACATAGCAGGAGGACAGTCCCACCGAGGTGTCCGAGTGTGCAGGAGAGACTGGGCCGCAGATGGCAGGATCTGGGGAGGTGACGGCTGCAGTCCTGGTAGGTGGTGACGCGAGCCCTCGTGCGAGTGGGACAGGAGCAGAATGAGGATGTCCCCGGGGTCTGAAGACACAGACAGGACCAGCTTGGGGCCCTATGGGAGCAGGGGGATTCCAGGCCCAACGAGACACACGGTCACCGGTGGCATCCTTGGTGTTAGATGGGATGTTTTTAACGGCTATCCTGTGTATGTCCCCTATCCCCGTGACAGGTTATTTCTACTCTCAAGACCCGGCCCAGATCTGGAGGGTAGCAGAGCAGCTGGAAGTCGGCATGGTTGGCGTCAACGAGGGGCTGATCTCGTCTGTGGAGTGCCCCTTTGGGGGCGTGAAGCAGTCTGGCCTGGGGCGTGAGGGCTCCAAGTACGGCATTGATGAGTACCTGGAACTCAAATACGTGTGTTTCGGAGGCTTGTAGGATTCGCTAGTTCTTTCAAAAATAAAAAGGGAAGCTCGCCTACATACATGGGGACATGCCATCCATTATTTTAGATTAACTTGTAGGTGATGGGAATTAGGAATGTTTAAAGACTCATCCAGCACTCACCGTCTCAAGCAGAGATGAATCCCACCCCGCCCCTGACCTGACTCGGGACCCGCAGATGCCCCGTGCCTGTGGCGGCCGTCTCCCCAGGAACCAGCACGGCCCCGGGGTCCCGTCACAAAGGCTCCATCATTGCCTGGGCGCCTGGGGACTCTGCGCTCTGACCAGAGGTCTGCAGAGAAGAGCCCTGAGCACGACGGGCAGGCCGGCTGGGGCGGGGGGGAGCGGGCACCCCAGGCCATCCAGCGGCTTGAAACTGCAGGCCCTGCTGCGTGTTCAGAGGTGTAGCCGTACAGGCTGAGTTAATCAGTTTTTAAGACCTCTGAAATAGCCCAGAATTGCATGTGTTTCTGTGAGGAATGAAGGAGCACCTTTCCCTTTTCCCGGACCTTTTTTTTTTTAAGTTTGTCTATTTTTTAGTAGTCTCTACACCCAACATGAGGGTCGAACTCATGACGCTGAGATCAAGAGTCGCGGGCTCCACGGACTGAGCCAGCCAGGAGCCCCTGGGCCATTTTTTAAGTTGAAGGCTTCACTGTCCTAAATGTACTACTTAAAGATTATGTTTTCGTTTCCGTCCTGCATTCCGTTTCATTTTTGTTTCCTTTAGGAAACAAGCCTAAGTGTCAGGCGGAGCTTCTCCCCCTACCTGCCGGCCCCCTTCAGCTGGTGGGAGAGAAAACCGGCACACACGACAGCCTGGCCTGGGGGCTCCTCCCCCCTCCCCCGGTAGTAGCTTTGTTCCCGCAGACCTGCCATTCGGCACCCCCGGCACCCCCGTTCCTCCCGCAGACTGGAGGTTCCATATATGCCTTACATAGCTCGATGGGCAGAAAGCGAAATAATTGCAAAAACAAAGTCAGTATAAGTACAGGGACCATTAATATCAGTAGCAGCATAGCCCCCTCCTCGGGGATTGAACTGTGCCTTTGCCAAGATGAGGGAGGCTGGTGCCCACCGGCTCTCCTACCTGAGATGAAGCGGTCATCACCGGCGGCCTGCTCTTCCCGTCCTCCCGGGCTGTTGCTCCTTCACCTCCAGAACAAACACAGTCTCCCCACAGCGATCCCGAGAGGAAAACGGAGTTCCGTAATTGCCGATCCACCTGGCGGAAGGGGTGTGAGGCCCTGAATGTCAGGCAGCCTTTAGCCAATAAGAGTTTTTACAGTTATGTTTCTTGTCACTCTGAAAGAGGAACTCTGATTCAAAAAATTCTAGGCTTTTCTGGACACGTCTCCCATCCGTACTTAGACCCTGAGGAATAGGAATCGTGGCTGCTCGTGACTGAACCAGCAGCGATGAAGTGCTTTCCTTTCCCACTCTGTGTGTGGAATCCACTGACATTCCATGGATACTCTGGGTAGAGGGAGAGCCTGAGGGCAGATGTGCTGGGGGGAGGGTCCACCTGGTACTTTGCATCCTTCCCTGCACCCCGGGGAAGCGGAGGGTAAGTCACTGTCTGGAATGCCCGTGGGCACAGAGGAACTCACCCGTGGTCCTTCTGTTGGCCTGCATCGCACCAGCCGCTTCCCCATACCCACAGAAGAGTGAGCGGACCTCCCCCTCCCGGTGCCGTCTCAGCCACACCCTGTCCTCCAGAATCACATATGCGGCATATCGACACTTTATTTCGTTTTGTTTTTATAGTTTTAGGTGGTTTTCTATAACATTCTAATTACTTAAGGTTTGGATGTGTCCATCTGTTTTAACAATAAAGACACTGTAACGTTGTTTGTTAGAAGTCTGGAACACGGAGACTGGGAGGGGCCCAGACGTGGGTAACTTTGTAAGCCAGCGGATCCCTCGTCTGGGTGGCAGATTTGAGTTTCCTTGTGTATTTGGCTCACTGGGTCCACAAATTGAGGTCCAGAGACTCACTGCAATGTCTTTAATTGTGTATTTAAAATGATTTGAGAAGGAAATAGGTTACTGTTTCGTAAAACTGTTCTGGGTTGTGGGAAGAAAGAAAAGTGTCTCTAATTGAATATTTTGGGGGGCGGGTATTTTTCAATAAGGGAACCCTGTGTGCTGAAGTCAGGCAAACTAGAGCTCACAAGCCAAATCTGGCCCACAACCTGTTTCTGTGTAGCCCAGAGCTAAGAATGGGTTTGTATTTCCGAATGATTGGGGGGGAAATCAAAAGGATAGTATTTCATAACACAAAATCATAGGAAATTCAGATCTCAGATTCCATCCATAAAACTTTATGGAAACACAGCCATGCCCATTCATTTAACACTGGATCCACGGCTACTTTCTTGGCCGAGGTGAGTGCTGGCAACACAGACCCACAGCAAAGCCAAGCCTACAGTATTGACTCTGACCTCTTACCGAAGAAGTCTGCCAAGCCCTGATCTAGTAGAGCTACTGAGGCTGAGGGAGATACTGACCTTCCTGCATTTATCAGGCATTATTTTATTTCACTGAACACCTGTGTAAAAAGTACTTTTCTGGGCATTGCTCCAGTGAGTTCTCACCAAGAACTTGCCGGCTGTGATCATATAATCCGATGAAATTACCTGGATAACAGGAGTCTGTTGGCCTAGAGAAAACGACTCCGACTCCATTTACTCTCCCCAGCCAGGCAGGGATTCGCCTTGAAACAGCTTATCTGCATCTATTGTATTTATCCCTTTGAGTGGCTTTCAAACACGATTTTATGTCAAGTGTTGTTTTCTTTTCTCCCTCATTCTTAGGAAAAGACTCCGTGAAAATAAACATCGGAAGCACAATGCAAATAAATCTGGTTTTACTGTTATACTGTTAATTTTAGATTGTGCCACAGGCCTGCCTTCTCCAAAGGCTGGAGCCCAGGGTTTTAATTATTCATGTGCAGCTATATTAGACAGCATTTTACTTGAATAATATTGATGCTGTGATTTTGTGTGTGTGTTGTATTTTGTAGGATAAAACTTGGGAATAAGTGTAGTGGGAAGTATGGAAACATTTTGCTTTTTAAATGTGCCTAGAACTCAGTTTTCCAGTTTTTGATAATTGTGTACGTGTATCAGTCTCGTCAGCAGAGTTGTGCGTGTGTATCATTAATAAATGTTGCATTAACAGAATTTCCTGTTTCTGTGTTAAGGTTTCTGGTTGTGGTTTCCTCCTTTCCAGTTCATCATTTCAGTTTATATTGGATCTTATTAGACCAGTTCAGATATGTATGAAGAACAGCAGACTACGCCATCCCAAAATATGCTGCTTTGGTGTAGCAATTATTGGGAGCTGAAGATGTCTAAAAGCAGCAGATACCAGAAAAGCTCTCTGCCTTCCCCCTATTTTCTTAAAAGCAGGACCTAAGTTTACAGAGGTGCCCCCACCCCTGCAGTAGGAAGGATAAATGTTGATCCCCAGAGACAACTCTAGACCCTGTCGGTCTGGAGAGGGCACCAAAGGAATCTACAGGACACGTTTTACCAACTGGCTTTTGTCTCAGCCCTTGACAGCCTACAACTGCTTTCCTCTGTCCTGTCATTTCTCCACAAATGTATTGTTCTTCGTTGAGGATGCTATGCAAGCCAGAGTTTTAAACCGCCTCTCTGAGTTCCTCATTCTTCCCTGGGCATCTCCCATGTATACATGAGGCATACATGTTAATAAGCTCCTGTTTTTTTCCTCTAGCTTTTATTACAGAGGTCTCAGCCAAGAACGCAGAAGGGTAGAAGGAAAATTATTTTTCCTCTCCTGCAGGTGTAAATAGTGCTCCCTCCCCAGAGAGCTGCTAGTCAGGGAATGCCATGAGCCGGGAGCCTTCATGTGAAATTCTATACCCTAGCTTCTTCACAAAGATCTGTCCCATGGTTTGTGCTCATTAAATGTTTGCTGAACCACACTGAAAATTTACATGGTTTACAAGTGTGGCTGTGTGAGGAAGGAGTATACTCCAGCTTTCTCAAATTTGCCAGTCTCTTCTACTTACTCCACTGTTATGCATTATGTACTTTTCCTCAAGTTTGAGTTTTTCTGATAAAGAAAAGTATGAGAAAGAAATTCCCTGAAATCCTGCTATTTGGATATAATCACTGTTAATTATTTTAACAATGTATCTTATATTTTCATTCAGTGCTCATTATTTTTTAAGAAATTTCACGTGGCCTCGTTGAATCTGACATTGAATGAAAGCAAGGTTTTCACTGGAAGAAAGAACTGTGCCACTGGATGCATGTCTCCCTCTGTCATCCCACTAAGTTCATGCATTTCTTTTCCCCTGCTTTGGTTGTTTTAAAAAATGAACCTATGGTAAGTATTTTATTTAACTCACTAATGAGGAAGCTGGTAAGGGTATTATTATCTTGGCAAGGATATTATAACTAGTTGAAAGGAGAAGCCAAAAACTCCCACAACTTTATATGGATGAGGGACCTTGCAATGAATATGCTGATGGAGGCACACTACCTCCTTCCACGAGTGGGAGGGAAGTCAGTCGGACTCCCAAGACGCCAGAATTTGCATTTTGCACTGCTCTTCTCTACGGTGGGACAGGGTCAGAACATGCCTGAAGGACACTGAATGGGAGAATCCGAGAACCCAGGAAGGCCTGCTCTGTGTAGGCAATGCCTACTGTTCTGCTGAAACTGTTGATTTTTTAAATTACTTTATTATGAGGAATTATCCACTTACCTCTCAATTTGGGGGTTCTTTACCCACTTGGCCTAGGCCTCTGCTTTAAAGCAAGTGTTACTTTCGTATTCCTCCAAGTTCTTCCATGCTCTACCAGTAAATGTAAACGCTACAGCTTCGTTCTTAGTTTAACCTGCAACAAATTAAAAAGCAAATTAGCATGGTTTCCATTGATGAAGTCTGGGAAACCTGTCTGGTAAACTGGCAGGGCCTGCTTCATCTAAGAGAGCTGAAAGGCTACCAGCATATTCTATTTTCATGTGCTACTTATAAATGAATGGAAATGGATTTGGAAATTGGCAGTCTGAAGATTTACTTATCATCCATCCATTTTATTAACTAACTAGGAAGGATTCTCCACAGTGTAGGCCACAGACGATCCCCGATCCCCTGTCCTGGTGATTCAGAGACATGGATGTTTTTGCAGGTGTTGTGTCAGATTAGGTGACTGTGTGCTTTCTTCGCATTGTGCTAAGACCTGTGGCCTGCAACTCTGGGCTCATTCCCTTCAGGACAGAGGTAATAATACTAAGTAGGCTTCAAATACAAGAAATTTGGCCATCCCCTAAACTCATCTCAAAAAGAGAGACTGCACTGTTGGAGAAATCCTGGTTGTCATTGTTGCTGACTTTAAGGGAAGAACTTTTAGTATGTCACTGTTAATCACGAATCTGTTTCCCCTCAACATCTTTCAACTTTTTATTTTGAAATAATTATAAACTCATGGGAGGTTACAATAGTAGATTTCTCTGCACTTTCCACCCATTTCCCCCCCGTGGTTACCATCTTACATAACTCATACTGGATACCTGACATGAGTATGAGACTGTTAATACAGGCCTTCTGCCCAATTCCCCAGTTCCTTGTACACTCCTTTATGTGAATGTGTGTGTTATCCAACTTAATCCCATCAGTAGGAACGTTTGTGTAATCACTGCCACAATCAAGATATAGAACTGTTCCACCACCACCACCAAGGAAATCCCTCGAGCTCTCCCTTTATACTTAGTTGGCTTTGGAAGTAAAATCACTTGGCAAGGTTTCTTCTTATTGGGTGATGGGCATTAAGGAGGACGTGCTGTAATGAGCACTGGGTGTGATATGCAACTGATGACTTGCTAAATTCTACCCCTGCAACTAATAATATATGTTAACTAAACTGAATTTAAATTTAAAGATTTTTTTCAATTCCATTCAATGTAACACGCATGCCAAAAAGAGTACCTAAGTAAGTGAACAACGTACTGAATCTTCACAAGCTGAGCACACCCTGTGACCAGCACCCAGAGCGAGAAATAGGACACTGCCAGCACCCCTTGTCCCCTGTTGGAGTGACTAGTGTTGTTTTGTTCTTAAAGATCTATTTATTTTGGAGAGACAGAGAGTGGGCATGCAAGGGGGAGGGGCAGAGAGAGGCTCTCAAGCTGACTCAGAGCTGAGCACATTGAGGAAGGCAGAAAGCGCCCAGCCGTGGGCCCCGGCACATGGTGCTGCGAAAAGCCAGGTAGTGGGTACTTGGGGTTGGGACGGCCCTGGAGCCTGCTCCTCTGACGTCCGCAGAAGCAGGAGAGAGGGGCGCACCTTCCATCACGGCTTTCTTTGCGCACACAGAAATCCAAGCTGCACTGAAGTCTCACAACAGCCTTAGGATTTCCCCAACCATGTGGAAACGTGAGAACCGCCGCGGGCGCGCGGGGCTGCAGGCTGCCGACTCCCACCCGAGGGAAGCCCCTCGCATGAGGCATGAAGTCCCCCGCAGCTCCGAGGCGGTGTTACAGAAATACACCTTTATTTGGACTGGCAATGTCTCATACATGCTGTCCTGCCAATAAGACCTGGTCAGACCCGGGAAATCACGTGCAGCGCAGGGCGACCTGGACCATCTGGGACCCCCCCGGCCCCCGGTTGGGGAGCCTTCTCCGCTGCGCGCCTCTCGGTGCATTCTTCCGTCACAAACACGGCTGGCCTCTTAGTCGCCGGGTCACATCCTCTTGCACTGACTGGAAGGGCCTCGTGGGCGGGCTTCTCCTTCTAAGGTGCTGGAGAAACTTCCATCCACTGGCCCGGGGATGCGCCCCGGGAGTGCGGACACCCTTCTGCTGCCCCCGAGATCTGGGTGCACCTGTGGGGGAAGGGAGGCCAGGGGAGGCAGAAGCGGCACTCTGCCACCCAGAGCCCCGGCACAGAGCGTGATCCCGCAGGAGGGACGAGGGAGGCTTCTCTGTGTTCTGTGTTCTCTCCACAGTCTGAAGGAAGTCCTCTGGGTCCCAGACACAAATGGTCCAAAAGGTCTGCCAGAATTTGCTGTCCACCAGCTGAGGGTGGGAGGTCTTTGTGTAGTCAGGGAGGATGGTGAAAAGCACTGGCTTGACAGTTTAAAAAATCTGCATTCAGTTCCCGGATCCAGCACTCTCTGGCTGTGACCTTGCACAAGTTGCTTAACCTCTCTGGGACTCCAGGTTGTCCCCTGCAACATGAAAATAATCACATCTACTTTCCAAGGTGGACTGTGAGGACCAGCCGGGTATCTCTAATACACGTATTATGCACATAAAACACTTAAGACACGTTCGCTCACTTCTTCATCATTGCGATCCATCCACCTCCTATTCTGCAGTCCTTGAAGAAGAAAGTTCTGGTTATACACAAAACAAAGTAACTTTCCTCACGAGGTACACCAGATATTAAGTTTATGAAGATAAATACTGGTGTAAAAAAACATCACACATCCCAGAGAGTAGACTGAACTGACTAGCAACACAGAAAGAGGAAACCTAAGCAAAGAAATTATTTTTTTAAATAAAACAGTCTTATATGCTTTTTAGTTCTGCCATTCCCCAGAAAGTACAGAGAATGAAAACAAGACAATCTCGTGAGGATAAACACGACCAGAGAGAACAAAAGCATTTGCAAGCTTAACTTTGTTCAGGGACCCACAGGAACTAGTTTCTCACTTGTTCCCACCCTGATGGTTTAACCCTGGTTGTTTAATCCTCTTGCTTTTCCACTTGATCCTGGTAAAGCCATCCTAGTTTCACAGAAACTTGTGCACCAGGATGCTGTTCAGGTGTGTTCCCGCCTGAGGCCACAACACCGGGTTCAGTCTGTGATGGGCCCCACCTCTATTCTAATCTTTCCAAAGAATGCCAGTGGGAGCCGGGCCACCAGCCTCGGGACAAGGATGGGTAGAGAACCACCACGAGCCAGCCACCTCTTCAGGCTACAGTTCACTCCAGGTCACTGCTCTGTGGTGCTCTGTGGCTGGGGATTTCCCCCCCCCCCCCATATATTTAAAATAAGATGTGGTTAGGGGCGCCTGGGTGGCTCAGTGGGTTAAAGCTTCTGCCTTCAGCTCAGGTCATGATCTCAGGGTCCTGGGATCGAGCCCCGCATCGGGCTCTCTGGTCAGCGGGGAGCCTGCTTCCCCTTCTCTCTCTGCCTGCCTCTCTGCCTACTTGTGATCTCTCTCCGTCAAATAAATAAATAAAATCTTTAAAAAAAAAAAAAGATTTGGTTAAAAAAATAGTTTAATAAATTTTTTTAAACACATGAAGTGATTATCTATGTCAATTTATTATCATGGAAAGTATCTGTAGGCCAATTATCATAAGCATACCATCCTAATTAAGACAGACTGTATTTCTGAGTTTGAGACTGCATACAAAGTTGTTGAATCATTATTCCTATCAATGGCAATCCAAACGCACGGCCTATGGACATACTCAATAAATGGGCCATGGGTTAATAATCACTTTTATCAGTTGAAAATAGAGTTACCCTTCGACCCAGCAATTGCACTACTGGGTATTTACCCTAAAGATACAAATGTAGTGATCCGAAGGGGCACGTGCACCCGAATGTTTATAGCAGCCATGTCCACAATAGCCAAACTATGGAAAGAGCCTAGATGTCCATCAACAGATGAATGGATAAAGAAGATGTGGTA
>CM052886.1:126035561-126071573 GCA_028534135.1 Potos flavus | reverse complement strand
ATTAGGGGCACTGATCCCCAGGCAGTCAAAAACCCAAATTTAGGGGCGCTTGGGTGGCTCAGTGGGTTAAAGCCTCTGCCTTCAGCTCAGGTCATGATCTCAGGGTCCTGGGATCGAGCCCCACATCAGGCTCTCTGCTCAGCAGGGAGCCTGCTTCCCCTTCTCTCTCTGCCTGCCTCTCTGCCAACTCGTGACCTCTCTCTGTCAAATAAATAAATAAAATCTTTAAAAAAAAAAACAACCCAAATTTAATATTTGACTCCCCCCAAACTTAACTACTAATAGCCTACTGTTGACCGGAAGCCTTGACAATAAGTCAGTTTACACTTACTTCGTAGGTTGTATGAATTATATCCTATATTCTGATAAGGCAGCTAAAGAAAATGCATTAAAGAAATTACATTTCTAGTACTCTCCTATATTTAGCAAATCTGCATGGACCCATGTAGTTCAAATCTGTGTTCAAGGGTCAGCAGTGTAACTCTGTATGTGTGTACATTGTGTGTGTGTGTGTGTGTGTGTTATATGCATATATGTCTGTATTTCTCTCATTGCACTGACTTTTCACTGGATTGCTGAAAATCTTGCCACAAACCAGTCAGTGAACCAGCCTTGGGGAAATCCTGCTCTGTTGGCGGCCAGAGGAACAAAAGGCAGTGAAATTAAATGAGTGATTTTTGGTCCTCCATGGTCAGCCTGTGTTTGCTTGGACAGAACCTGAGGGTCTCTGTTGTAGGGCGTCGTCTTGGATTATGCCCGAGTTTTTATTACATACGTACTTACTCCTTCCCTCTGTCCCCTCCCCTGCTGTAGGGCGGGCTACTCCCAGGCTGCTGCCTCTTGCCCCTAACCTCTCTCTTTTCCTCTTCTCCAGCTGTTACTCGAGCACCAGGATGCGTATCAGGCCGGAACAGTGTTTCCTGATGCTTTCTATCCCAGCATCTGCGAGAGAGGTAAGATCGAGTCTTGCAGACCAAATGATGTGGCTTTCACTTGGTTAACAGGAGCAGCTAGGACGGAAGAAATCTAACACGTTATATTTTCCACTATCCTTAGTCAATGACTTGGTTCACGTAACTGCATTTTTCATTTAAGCAAACCTTACCTATTTAAGCGTAGAAATTCTGAAAATTTTCACGATCTTGTGTGTCCTTACTTTACTGCTTTGTGGCAGAAGAGAAGAGATTTTGAAAGAGGTGGAAGGGTCTGGGTTCCCGTTCCTGCTGGGCTGTTAGCACGTGACCTTCAGAAGGTCTTGCCCTGCTAAGTCCGTTTCCACGCCTGTGACGTCATAATAATAGTGCTTCCCTTGCCTCTTCACTGGATTTTTGTTGGTGTCAATGCATATTATTTTGTCAAGTGTTGTGCATATTTAAGGCAGTGTTATCAGTGACCTGGGCTTATGGAGTATATCGGGACCCCAGCGGGCATGGAAGGTGCACTCTGACGGAGAATCAGAGGAGTGGTTTGTAAGGGGGCCATTTACAGAGCTATGGGTCAGATGTACAAAATCTGCAGGAACCGTGCGGGGAGGGAGCAGTTACTGGAAGACCCCTGAAGGGGGGCCAGTCAGGGACTGAAGCCAGCCCCCAGGACCCCAAAGTCAGGGATCTGGGAGAATGAATACGCCCCCCTCTTTCTTTTCTCTGATCTCGTCTCTGTTCTCCCCATTGGCCAGACCCAACCCAACCAAAGCTGGAGGGCAAAGAGGCCAGTGGGGCAGGTCCCTTCAGGGGCACCATGCAGGGCAGAGCAGGTTGGACAGAGGGTCTGGAGGGACAGATGAAAGACTTCCAGTACGTTGACCGTCATGGAAACCGTATTTGGAGTCTCAGGGTCATGGCCGTTATCCCAATGCTTTGTTTTTTAAGATTTTATTTATTTATGTATGTATGTATGTATGCATGTGAGAGAGAGAGAGAGAGAGAACGTGTGTACAAGAGAGGCAGAGGGAGAAGCAGACTCCCTGCTGAGCAGGGAGCCCGATGTGGGGCTCGATCCCAGGACTCCAGGATCATGACCTGAACTGAAGGCAGACACTTCACTGACTGAGCCACCCAGGTGCCCCACTGTTGTTTGTTTTAATACAGCGATGCCTTTAGGGTCAATGAAATGTTTAGGACTACCCACTCCTCTAGTTACGATACCATATAATTAAGCTGTTGTATTTCTCATATTTGTAAGGTTGGGGGGGGGTTGTTTTCTTTTTTTTCTGTTTCCTTCTTAGTCTGTTAACGCTCCTTTCTTAATCCTATTATTTTGACGGCTTGTTATAATTTTTTTCTTTCTAAACCTATTTCTAATTTAGTACTTCCCAAACCATATTCAGGAGGCTGTAATGTCTCTTGATAATTTAACAGTTCCTTGATATCTTACATAGAAAGTTAAAAAAGGGGTTTTCTTGACAATTAGATTTGAGATAACTTGCTTAATATGTGCCAAACACACAGTGCTGAAGGCTCTGAGAAGAGTGGAAAAGGAGCCCCTAGTGTCCCGTGTTTTCCACTTTTCCTGCACCTGTAGGTGCCCTCCTCCCTGAGGTAACGCCCAGGACCAGCGCAGACTGACCCCCCAGCAACGCCAGCTAGCATTATGAAATATACACGGACTGTGAGGAGTTCTCAGACTCCGCCTAGATTTTCATGAATTTTCCCACATTTTCCCTTGATCCCACACATACCTACTTGCACACCACCTGTCTTTTTTGATTTGGGGGCTCACTTTTATTGCATCTTGCGAAAGCAAATGTTCTCACTCATGCCAGAGCAGCAGCTGTTCTTATACTCTGTTGCCTCAGTTTACCTAATACTGAATCAAACTATAGTAATGAGGACAACTCCTCCTACCCAGGATTAGAAGCAGCCCTGCTGACCCTCAGGAAGCGACAGCTCAGCTGTGGGGGCGGGGGCCTCCTGGCTGCCACCACCCCTCGGGCTCTGGGCAGGCTTTCTTCGGCTTCCGTTCAGTAGGATTACAGAGGGGAACAAAAACTTTGCTTAATCTGGCAGTTTGGTTAAGGAGAGGTTTGTCCAAAGAGCTGCTGTTACCCTTAATTTGGGATTTTTTACTGAATTCTGTAAAATAGGAATTGTAAGTTTTATCCCTAGGAAAACTTAGAGCAGATCAAATTTCTTAGTTGCAATGTCTTTGAAAGTCATTTCCAGGAAAGCCAATGGTTTAAAACTGGTTAGAATGTTTTTTACTTTAGCGACAGCAAAACTATTTGAACAGAAGGATCTAAACTCTGGCATTTTGGTTTGCGTTGCCCCTCATGACATCTGACACCCCCCTCCCACCCACTTGCACCGCCCCACAGCCCGTTCCTCCTTCCCCTTAGCACAGAAATGGAAGACCCTTCCAGCCTCCGTAGCAGCCCTGGTGATTGCAGATGCCGTGAGCCAGTCCCAGCTTTCTCTCTCTCCCAGCTGGCCCGTCTGTTCTAGAGGCTTCCTCTGCACATCAACAGAAGAACGCAGGAGGCTGGGAGGGAAGGAGGAGAAGTGTCCAGCTTTCTCAGAAAGACTCCTGACGCCTGCTCTTGTCTCACCAGGGCAATTCCATGACGTGTCTGAGAGCACTCACTGGACCCCCTTTCTGAACGCCAGCGTCCATTATATTCGAGAGAACTACCCCCTTCCCTGGGACAAGGTAGGCACGGCCCTCTAGCGCAGAGAAGAAATTCAGCTCCAGACCCCCCACCCCCACTGTCTGCATTTACCCAGTCACACCCCGTCCCCGCCCCGGGCTCCGGGAGAGCTGCTCAGCCTCGTACCTTTAGTGCCAACCACAGGATGTGGCTGGTTAATACCTAAATAAACTCCTTGGAAAACGCAGTAGGTCCCCTGGCCATTTCTCTCCAAGGCACCGCGAAACTTTTCAAAAAGTCCTTGGTGCTTTTTGTCGCTAGAAACTGTAATGTACCAGCCTCTGATTGTATTGCCGTGAAGTCTCAGGAATGGAAATCCTATTTACTGAACACTGAAATAGGATTTTTACAAAATAACCCCAGCACTCATCTCTCTCATTTGCTCGTGCGGCAGGACACGGAGAAATTGGTCGCCTTCTTGTTCGGCGTCACCTCTCACATGGTGGCCGACGTCAGCTGGCACAGCCTGGGTATCGAGCAGGGGTTCCTTCGGACCATGGGAGCCGTGAGTACCTGTCGGCAGCTGATGGCTCTACGGGAGTGACGCTGGCCTGCCCAGGACTAAACAAGGGAAGGAAAACGCGAGATTATTTAGGGGTCACGGGGATGCAAGCAAGACCTCTTGCCCAAAGCAGCCTTCAATTTCCATCTCTTCCTCTTTTTTCCTCTTATTCTTCCTGCTCCCTGTAAAGTCATCACAAGGGCAGAACCCCTAACATGCACCGAAATCAGCAATAAATGTGATGTTCTCTGTCGTGACAAACAATATTTGGGAAATTTCACGTTCTAAGCAAGTTGTGTGTCTTAATAAGGCCATGAAGAGCTGCCACGTAGTTCTCTTTGGAAGGAATGGCTGCACGTGTTTGTTTTTTTTTTAATTTTCCTTTTTAACATTCAAAAAACTTGGCCTTATTCGTGCATAGTTGACACAACGTTACGTGAGCTTCAGGTGTGGGGCGTGGTGATCCGCCAGCTGTGTGCAGCTGTGCCCTCCCAGCCCCCACACCAGCATTCCCGGTCTTCCCTGGGCTGTGCCCCTATTCCCGTGACTTAGTCACTCCGTAACCTCCCGCTCCCCTGCACCCATTTCGCCCATCTCCCCACGCTGGGTTTTTCTTTTTTCTTTTCTTTTTTCCCATTTTCTATATGAAAATGCCAGAGCCCTGAACTGAAATGGCGCTCTTGTTTCCGGAAGTCCCCGCTGGCCCCGGTTGCTGTTAGTCCCATTCTGTGCAAAGCTTATGCCTGGACTCAGTAGAGACTGTGTATACCTCCCCAGAGGTGCAAATGTTTGCAGGAGCTTTGTCTCCAGACGTTAATATACGGCTCAGCTGCCGCGTTAAGTTTGTAACAAAATAATAAAATTAAACGTTTTTTTTTTTCCCTAAATCGAGACCATGTATTACGGACCCTGGCATTCACTGGGTTAGACATTCACCTCCTCACTCCTGGCGTGGCTGTGGGGTGGGGGTTTGGGCTACAATTTGTGATACATATACACATCGGATGATTCTTTCTTTCTCAGATTGATTTTCACAACTCCTATCCCGAGGCGCATTCGGCGGGTGATTTCGGTACTGTTTATCTACATTTGCCAAAGTTTCTTTTGCGATGGTTCTGTCTCCCTTGTTATAGAGTCACTACTATACCTTAAATCTGTACTTTTCCCCCCACATTGAGTAACCTTTCTCCTTAACTGAGACCATCGCATGCTGAATTCGGACTGGCTATGTGGTTTTCTTGAGTAGAACTGTCATTTTCATATTCTAGGAGATGGTTATTCAGTCACCTTGGGAAATGGCTAATAACCAGGCAGGCATCTAGACGACAAGAGTGCTGATGCTTCCGGGAGTGTCCGCCGGCAAGGATGTGTGTCGATCATGGCGGGCTCCCTGCAGTATCTCTTTCTCATTCGTGTGTGTGTGTAAACTTCAACTTACACTAAAAAACCAAATATTTAAAGTAAAATACATATTTTTAAAATCACAGCTTGCCAGTCCATATACTAACTAGCTTTCTATTTTAATACTTCATTTATAGTACGGCATATCTCATCTGACACAGATGTATTTCTGAAAATATATTTATAAAAAAAAATCACATTTCATCATTGGCTTGTGTCATAATTTAGAAAAGCTTTACCTTTTTATCAGCTTAAAATTCATTACCTAGGGTCACCTGATACTTTAGCTTTAACTTGGTACCCTCCGTCTTTTTCCTGAAGTGAATTACCTTAAAATAGCCAAAGTAGATGGTGAATGGAATTTTAAAAGAACTTTTATGGTTCATCTTTCTTTAAAGTGAAAAACTTTTGGTTATCTGGGTGTTTCTTTCTTAATTTATATGTCTCACTGGCTAAGATATAAATGATCACTTTTTCTTAAAGATCTGCTTGTACCTAAAATGACGAGCAGAAACGTGTGGGCAAGGTGATGAGCCAGTCACCTGACTGTGCAGATCTGTGTGGAGGGAAGCCTGCCGTGTGTTGTCGCTAACTGACCAAGTGTAAATATTTTTCTCCTACCTTAGGAGGGGATGTGTTGAGCCAGTTTGAGTTCAACTTTAATTACCTTGCCCGACACTGGTAAGAACAATTACATATGTGTTCCCTAAATGGCATTCAGAAGCTTGACCCTTTTTATCCCCTTAGAAAATGTAGCCTACGATGCAATTAGGAGTCTTCTGCATTTGTAAATTTTGAAAAGTAAAACTGCAGATGAGAATAGTTGGAGATGCTTCGAACTTGTGACTGACACCATATCAAATGCGTATTTATAAAGAATAAGATCATGTACACCTGTGTAGCTAACACTTGGCTCACAACCAAGCCTTGCGGGTGCTTTATAAGCTCCTCCCCTGCTCTCCCACCAGGGTAACCACTCCCCTGGGGTTCCTGTTAATCGTTTGGTTGCTTTTCTTTAGAGTGGAACACATATGGATGTGTCCATATACAAAACAGTACGTTGTTTTAATCTTTGGAGGAATAGAATTGCGTAGCGTGTATTCAGATTTTGCTCACATGTCTGTTTCTGAGATACAGTCGCATTGGTCTGTTTGGCTGTAGTTCGTTTTCCCCACTATGTGGTCCTCCATTATAGGGATCGACCAAATGGAGGGGATGGATGTGTAAGTAGTGTGGAGTGTTTCTGCTCTACCCGTAGTGTTGCTGTGAACATTTCTGTGCATACATCTGTGCACCAGAGGAAAATCTCTCTCGTGATCACCACTAGATGTGGAGTTGGGAGGGAGTCCTAGGGCGTATGCATATTGAACATCAGCGAGCCGAGGCTTTAAGGATGGTCTTCCAACTGATACTCTCCTCAGGTGTATATGGTAGTTCTCCTTCTGCGTTCTCCAACTTAAAAATAGCCTGTTTGGGGTGTAATGGTATCTCATTGAAGTTTTCATTTGTATTTCCCATTGATTAATGAGGTTGAACGTTCTCTCGTATTTGATGGATCATCTGTGTTTGATATTAAGTGAAAATCTTGTTTAGTTTTTAGCCTATTTTTCTGTTTGTTTGGCCTTTTTACTTATTGGTGAGTATTCCTTGTATATTAGGGTTTCTAATCTTTGGTCGGTTTATCATTTATTTGTTACAAATATCTTTTTACAGTTTGTGATATGTCTTTTTACTTATGTATCTTAATAAACAGAACTTAATTTTAATGTAGTTGACTATATGTATCTTTTCCTTTGTAATTTGTACTTTTGATGTCTGATTTGAGAAATCCTTCCCTACCTTGAAGGCACGAGGTCTTTCTCCTCCTTGGCCTTCAAAAGCTTTTATGGCTTTATTTTTTTAAACTTTGTCTTTCATTTACCTGCAGTTAATTTTTTGTATGTTCTGAGACAGAATCTGATTTTCTTTCTTTCTCTAGATGTAACTAGATAGTCCCCAAATCAGGACACTTATCCATAGTCTCCCTTTCCTCACTGGCCTGTGATGCCCTCTCTGTCATAATATTTCATATGTGTTTGGGTCCATTTGTGGGCTTTCTATTCTGTTCTATTGATCTACTTGTCCATGAGCAATACTGATTTTTGATAATTACAGTGGCTTTATAATACATCTTGACATCTAGTAGGGCTGGTCTCTCAGCCTGTCCTTTTTCTCCAGACATAACTTGCCAGTTCTTTTGCCTTGGCTCTTTCAAATAAAGTGAGAAGAGCAAGTTGCCATGTTCCAAGAAAGATCTTGTTGGGATTTTGATTAGAATTGTATCGAATCTAGAGATCCATTGGAAGACCATTAACAACTTTGAAATATTGAGTCTTCTCATCCGTAAATATGCCATGTATTTTATTTAAGCCTTCTTTAGTGACTTTAAAGTTTTATAAATTTTTCCCATCAAGGTCTTACATGTTTTATTCAATTTTGTTGCAGAGACTTTTTATTTGCCACCATAAATGGTAACTTTTGGTACCAGTTTTATTTTCTAGTTGATTGTTGCTGTGTAGAATGCAAGTGACTTTCTCCATTTTGATTTTTGTTTCTAGCAACGTTTCTAAGCTCCCTTATTCATTCTAATGTATCTGGAGATTTTTTTGAATTTACCGTATACTCACAGTGCATCATCTACAAATTGCGACCATTTTGCTTTTTCCTTTTTCACTTTCTTCTTTCTGCTGTATCATACTGGCTAATGTTTTCAGTACACTGTAAGTGGCAATACTGAGCATACTTACCTCATTTGTGACCTTAAAGAGAATGCTTTCAAAATTTCATCAGATAGAATGTTTGCCCTGGGTTTTTGTGAATATCCGTAATCAGCTTAAGGCAGTTTCTTCTATTTCAGTTTGCTAGTAGTTTTTATCATAAATTAACTTCATATGTATTGAATGCTTACTCTGCATCTATTGAAATAGTTCTGTTAATATAGCAATTGGGCTAATCAACTGCTAATATTTAATCAAGTCGAGTTCCTGGGATAAAACCAACTTTGCAATAGCATGGTTCCTTTTTAATATTTGTTGCATCTATTGCTGCCTGGGGTTTTGTATTTTTATTTGTGGGTGAGTTTGTACTATGATTTTCCTTTCTTCTCGCCTTGTTTGGTTTTGATATCATGGTTATGCTAGCTTCATGATAATCAGGTGGAAAGTGTTCTTTCCTTTTCTATTCTCTGGAAGTCTATGTAAGATCAAAACTTTGCTTGCTTGAGTGTTTGGTAGAATTTGTAAAGCTCTCTAGGCCTGGTGTTCTCGCTATAGGGACTTCTTAAAAACTTCAGTCATGGTTATAGGACTACACAGTTTTTCAGTTTCTTCTTCTTTTTTTTTTTTTTTTTAAAGATTTTATTTATTTATTTGACAGAGAGATCACAAGTAGGCAGAGAGGCAGGCAGAGAGAGAGGGGGAAGCAGGCTCCCCGCTGAGCAGAGAGCCCGATGTGGGGCTCAATCCCAGGACCCTGAGATCATGACCGGAGCCGAAGGCAGAGGCTTTAACCCACTGAGCCACCCAGGCACCCCTTTCAGTTTCTTCTTAAGGTGTTTTATTTTTCTAGGGTTTTTCCATTTCATCTAAATGTTTAAACATTGTGGCTTGAAGTTGTTCTTAATATTTTACTGTTTATTTCTCTTATTTGTACTTGTGTTCCCTTGTTATCCATAATGTTCTCTATCCTTTTCTTGCATTTTTCAACAATCTCATCTAATTCAGTTTCATTATTTTGAAGAATGAATGTCTGGGTTTATTGATCCTCTCTATTATATGTTTATTTTCTCTTTCATTACTTCTTACTCGTATATTTATTTTCTTTAGGTTCTTATGAAATTTGTGGAGTCTTTTTTTTTTTTTGAGTTTTAAAATTTAATTCCAGTGTCATTAACATGCAGTTTTACGTTAGTTTCAGGTGTTCAATACAGTGATTCAGCAATTCTGTACATTACTTAGTGCTCATAAGTGTGTTCTTAATGCCCTCTGCCTATTTCACCCGTTCACCCACTCATCTCCCCTCAGTTTGTCCTCTATAGTGAAGAGTCTTTTTCTTGGTTTGCCTCCCTCTCTCTCTCTCTCTCTCTTTCTTTCTCCCCCCTTTGCTCATTTGTTTTGTTTCTTAAGTTCCACGTATGAGTGAGATCATATGGCTTTGATCTCTATTTCACTTAGCATTATACTCTCTAACTCCATCCACGTTGTTACAAATGGCAAGATTTCATTTTTTATGGCCAAGTAATATTCCATTGTATATATACACACCACTTCTTTTTCTGTTCATCAGTCCACGGACACTGGGCTGCTTCCATAACTTGGCTATTGTAAATAATGCTGCTATAAACACGGGGTGCACGTATCCCTTTGAATTAGTGTTTTTGTATTTTGGAAGTAAATACCCAGTAGTGTAATTGGTGGGTCATAAGGCAGTTCTATTTTTAACCTTTCGAGACACCTCCGTCCTGTTTTCCACAGTGGCTGTACCAGTTTGCATTCCCACCAACGGTGCACAAGGGTTCCTTTTTCTCCACATCCTCCCCAGTACTTGTTGTTTTGTGGGTTTTTTTTTTTTTTTCCCTCATCCTAAGAGGTGTGAGGTGATAGCTCATTGTAGTTTTGATTTGCATTTCCCTGATGACAAATGATGTTGAACATTTTTTCATGTGTCTGTTGGCCATCTGGATGTCTTCTCTGGAGAAATGTCCATGTTCTCTGCCCGTTTTTAATTGGATTATTTGGGGTTTTTTGTATTGATTTACATTCTTTATATATTTTGGATACTAACTCTTTATCATATATGTCATTTACAAGTATCCCATTCCATAGGATATTTTTTTTTAGCTTTTCTGATTGTTTCCTTCACTGTGCAGAGCATTTTATTTCGATGAAGTCCTGATAATTTGTTTTTGCTTTTATGTCCCTTGCCTCAAGAAACATACCTAGAAAAATGTTGCTATGGCTGGTGTCAGAGAAATTACTGCCTGGGCTCCCTTCTAGGATTTTGATAGTTTCAGATCTCACAGTTAGGTCTTTAATCCATTTTGAATTTATTTTTGTGTATGGTGTAAGAAAGTGGTCCAGTTTCATTCTTTTGTATGTAGCTGTCCAGTTTTCCCAACACTATTTGTCGAAGAGACTGTCTTTTTCCTATGATATCCTTTCCTGCTTTGTAGAAGATTAATTGAACATATAATTGTGGGCTCATTTCTGGATTTTCTATTCTATACCATTGATTGATTTGTCTATTTTTGTGCCAGTATCATACTATTTTTGATTACTGAAGCTTTGAAATAAAACTTGAAATCTGGAACTGTGATGCCTCCAGCTTTGCTTTTCGTTTTCAAGATTGCTTTGGCTATTTGGGGTCTTTTTTTCTAGCTCTTGAAAGATGCTGTTGGTATTTTGATAGGGATCGCCTTTTTTTTTTTTAAGTAGGCTCCATGCCCAATGTGGAACCCAACAAGGGATTTGAACTCATTACCCTGAGATCAAGACCTGAGCTTAGATCAAGAGTTGATCACTTAACCAACTGGGCCACCCAGGTGTCCTGATTAGGATTGCATTAAATGTGTAGATTGCCTTGAGTAGTACTGACATGTCAACAATATTCTTCCAATCCATGAACCTGGAATGTCTTTTCATTTCTTTGTATCATCTTCAATTTTTTTCATCAGTGTTTTATAGTTTTCAGAGTACAGGTTTTTCCACCTCTTAGGTTAAGTTTATTTCTAGATACTTGTTTTTGGTGCAGTTCTAAATGGGATTATTTTCTTAATTTCTCTTTTTTCATTGTTAGTATATGAAAATACAACAGAATTTTATACATTGACATTTGTGTCCTATGATCTTAATGAATTCATTTACCAACTCTAGCAGTTTTGTTTTTTTTTTTTTAAGATTTTTATTTATTTATTTGACAGAGAGAGACCACAAGTAGGCAGAGAGGCAGGCAGAGAGAGAGAGGGAAGCAGGCTCCCCGCCGAGCAGAGAGCCCGATGTGGGGCTTGATCCCAGGACACTGGGATGGTGACCTGAGCCGAAGGCAGAGGCTTTAACCCACTGAGCCACCCAGGCACCCCAACTCTAGCAGTTTTTTGTGGAGTCTTTAGGTTTTCTATATAAAGTGTCATGTCATCTGCGAATAGTAAAAGTGTTACTTCTTCCTTATCAATTCAGATGCCTTTTATTTCCTCTTTTTTTAAGATTTTATTTATTTATTTGTCAGAGAGCACAAGTAGGAGGGGCAGCAGGCAGAGGGAGAAGCAGGCTCCCTGCCAAGCAAGGAGCCCGATGCGGAACTCGATCCCAGGACCCTGGGATCATGACCTGAGCTGAAGGTAGATGCTTAACTGACTGAGCCACTCAGGCGCCCCGCCTTTTATTTCTTTTTGTTGTCTGATTGCTGTAGCTGGGACTTCAAGTACTATGTTAAATATCAGTGGTGAGAGTGGACGTACTCGCCTTATGCCTGACCTTAGAGGAAAGGATCTCAGTTTCTCACCATTGAGTATGATGTTCATTGTGGATTTTTCATATATGGCCTTTGTTATGTTGAGGCACGTTCCCTCTAAACCTCCTTTGTGGAGGGTTTTGTTTTGTTTTGTTTTGTTGTTGTTTTTTAATCGTGACTGGATGTTGTACTTTGTCAAATGCTTTTCCTGCATCTATTTAAATGATCATGTAGTTTTATTCTTCTTACTGATGTAATTTGTGTTGTTTGATTTGTGAATATTGAACCACCCTTTCAATCCAGGAATAAATTCTACTTGATAATGGTCAATTTTTTTTAATGTATTGTTGGATTTGGTTTGCTGGTATTTTGAGAAATTTTGCATGTGTGTTCATGACACATACTGGCTTATAGTTCTTTTTTTTTGTGATGTCTTTATCTGGTTTTGGTATCAGGGTAATGCTGGCATCATAGAATGAATTTGGAAGTTTTCCTTCCTCTTCTGTTTTTTGGAATAGTTTGAGAATAGATATTAACTCTTTAAATATTTGGTAGAATTTGCCTGTGAAGCCATCTGGTTCTGGAGTTTTGTTTGTTGGGAGTTTTAGGTTACTGATTTAATTTCACTGCTGGTAATCAGTCTGTTCAAATTTTCTATTTCTTCTTAGTTTTGGTAGTTTATATGTTTCTAGGAATTTACCATTTCTTCTAGGTAGTCCAACTTGTTGGCATATACGTTTTCATAATATTCTGTTACAGTTTTTTGTCTTTCTGTGGTGTCATTTGTTATTTCTCCTCTTTTGAGGGGGGGTTTGTTTATTTAAAATCTCTCTTGTGAGTCTGGCTAAAGGTTTATTAATATTAATCGTCTCAAAGAACCAGCTCATGGCTTCATTGATCTGTTCCATTGGTTTTTAGTTTCTACATCATTTATTTCTGCTGTACTCTTTATTATTTCCTTCCTTCTACTGGTTTGGGTTTTGTTCTTTTTCAGCTCCTTTAGGCATAAGGTTAGGTTGTTTATTTGAGATTTCTCTTACTTCCTGAGATAGGCCTGTATCACTATGAACTTGCCTCTTAGATCCCCTGTTGCTGTATCCCAAAGGTTTTGGACTGTTTGCATTTTCACTGGTTTCTGTGTAATCTGTAAGTTCTTTTCGGATTTCCCAGTTGACCCACTCATTGTTTTGTAGCATGTTATTTAACCTCTATGTATTTGCGTTCCTTCCTGTTTTTATAATTTCTAGTTTCGTAGCATTGCGGTCAGAAAAGATGCATGGTATGACTTTGGTCTTTTTGAATTTGTCGAGGCTCGTTCTTTGGCCTGGTAGTGATTGGTTCTGGAGAATGTTCTATGTGCACTGGAAAAGAATGTGTATTCTGCTGTTTTAGGATAGAATGTTCTGAATACATCTGTTAGAGCCATCTGATCCAATGTATCCTTCAAAACCATTGTTGATTTTCTGTTTGGATGATGTGTCCATTGATGTAAGTGGGGTGGTAAAGTCCCCTGCCGTTGTTGTATTACTATCAGTTACTTCCTTTACACTTGCTGTTAACTACTTTGAATGTTCGGGTGCTCCCAGGTTGGGTGCATAGATATTTACAGTTGTTATATCTTCTTGTTGATGGTCACCTTTTTGATTACATAGTGCCCTTATTTGTCTCTTGTTATAGTGGTTTATTTACTTTTATTTTTTAGAGCGTTTATTTTAAAGTCTATTTGTCCAACAGAAGTATTGCTACCCTAGCTTTCTTTTGACACACGTTCACATGATAAATGCTTCTCCATCCCCTCCCTCCCAGTCTGCAGGTCTTTCGCTCTGCGATGAGTCTCATAAGCAACATATAGATGAGTCTTGTTTTTTTTTTAATCCATTCTGTCACCCATGTCTTTTGATGGGAGCATTTAGTCCATTTACATTCAGATAATTATTGATAGGTATATATCTAGTGCCACTCTGTTACTTATTTTGTGGCGTTTTCTTTAGTTTCTTATCCTTCTCTTACTCTCTTCTCTCACGATTAGTTGGCTTTCTGTAGTGATAGACTTGGATTCCTTTCTCTATTTTTTGCATATCTGTTAGTGGTTTTTGATTTATGGCTACCATTAGATTTATATATAACATCTTCTGCCTATAGCAGTCTGTATTAAGCTGATGGTTGTTTAATTTGAACCCATTCTTTACTCCTCACCTCCCCCCACATTTTAGGGATATGGTGTCATAATTTACATGCTTTTATTTTGTGAATCCCTCTCTTGCACACACACACACACACACACACACAAGCAGGGGGAGCAGCAGGCAGAGGGAGAAGCAGGCTCCCCATTGAGCAGGGAGCCCAAAGTGGCACTTGATCCCAGGACTTTGGGATCATGACCTGAGCTGAAGGCAGACACATAACCCAGGCCCCTGTCATGCTGTCTCTTTAAGGGCAGAGACTCACCTTCCTGTCACTGGGCTCTCCCTGAGCCAAGCCCACTGATATTTCTTTAAGTTCCAGGCTTTAAGTCCCACTGGCTAGAACTCAGAACATTTGGCCCCTCTCCTTCTCAAAGCTAAATGCTATGGGCATGTAGCTCCCACTTGCAGGCTCCCCAGTGTGATAATCTGCTCACCCCTCCCCCAAACCATGGCTCCCTCCCTCTGGTAGCCAGACCTGTGGGCTTTAGCACCCCACCGTGTCTCTGACTTTTCCACTCGCCTTGATCTGGCCTCTTCTCTGCTTTTAGTTGTGGAGTTTCTTCTGCGTGCGTGCGTGCGTGCGTGCGTGCGTGCGTGCGTGTGTGTGTGTGTGTGTGTGTGGTTTATTTTAGCAGTGTCTGTCCTCTATGTGGGGCTTGAACCCACAAGCCCGAGATCAAGAGTCCCTCACTCTGGCCACTGAGCCAGCCAGGTGCCACTCTTCTGGCGGTCTTTGGGTTGTTTTCTGGGTTGTTTGCACTGATGTGAGTGTTGTCTAGTTATGTCCCTGAGCCGAGATCCATCTAGGGCCCTCCTACTCTGCCGTCTTTGCCAGCAGTCTCCCGCTGAGTCTTGATCTAAGGTCTAGCATGTTGTAATCAACTCTTGTAAATATCCCATCTGTGCCTGAAAAGAAAGTTCTCCAATTTTTGACCTAATGTTACATATATCCTTATTAGTGTAAGTTTGTTAAACTTACTGTTAAAATTATAAGTAAAATAGCCTTTTTATTTTATATTAGGTTGATCTAATAATTACTGAGAGAAAAACTTGCTAAAAAATTTCCCCCAGCGCTGGTGGATTTTTTTTTTTTTTTTCATTTCTCCCTGAGGTTCTTTCAACTTGCTATATATATGTTTTGAAGATACGTTGTTAGGTACATTCAAGTGTAAAAATCTTAGGTCTTTCTGGCGAGTTGAACCTTTTCATCATGGCGTAGTGACCCTCCTCATCTCTGATGAATGCTTACCGCCTTCGAGTCTACTTTAGCAATCTTACTAGAGTTAAGCTGGTTCTCTTGGTTATGTCCCCTGCTGCTTGAATTGCTCCTGGCTGGACGTAGAGTTGCGTTTCTCCAGCGAGGCTTTGTCTGGACTTCTGCAGGCTGCCTCGAGGCACGCTAACCTAGGACCGCGTTGAGTTACATTCAGCCCTTGAAGTGTTCCTGATTACAGAAAGGGCATGAATGCAGGACAGGACGTTTGCGGGACTGGTAGTAGTTACCAGTTTTCGGGGGAGATCTATTTGTCCCCTTCGCGATCTCTTGTTAAGATGAAGACCGATTTCTTTGCTGTCCTTTTTAGTGGGCTGGGTTCGTTTCTCGCTGACGCTCCTGCACGGGCTGCAGCTGTTAGTGCAGGGGCTCCTCTGAGGTGGGCCACTTTGGCTGTTTCCTGCGCTCCAGCCCACATCTCTGGCGTGTACGCAGTCATCAGAAAACCTCCAAGGGCTCGCGGCACAGGCTGGCTTCCACGCTTGCTTACCTCTTCAGGTTTCCGGTTTCAATTTGTTTGGGGCCTTTGGAAAATTTTCACTTTCTTGCTAGTGGGGTGATTCATCGAAAAAAATATTTTTGTTATTTTGTCTAGCCTGAAGCTATTTTTGTTGGGAGGACCACTCTGGTGCTCTTGTAAATTAAAAAGTGGACATTGCCACAGATTCTTTCTTATAAATATACTAAAACTGGGTTTTGTTGGGTTGTGATTTCTGTGTGGTACAGTCTAAGGCTTCAGAAATGAAGCTGGAAGCTGATTCAGCATTAACATGTTTGCTTCTCTTTTTCCAACTGAAATAATGAGTAGCTGTCAGCCAGAAGCTGGATTTAGGGTGCTTTTTACCGTCTTACACTGTGTACTCTGAAACCGGGATGGGGGTGAGGAGCCATTTTTGGTGTTTTAGAATAATAACTTCGGAGGTACTTGTGTGGCCTAGTCAGTTAAGCAGCCAACTCTTGATTTCAGCTCAGGTCCTGATCTCAGGGTTGTGAGATCGAGCCCTGCGTCGGCTTCCATGCTGGGCACGTAGCCTGCTTGAGATTCTTTCTCTCCCTCCCCCTCTGCTCCTCCCCTCCCTGTTCTTTCTATCAAAAAGCAATAATAATAACTTTTGAGAATAGTTCAGTCCTCCAAGGAATAAAATATATTGCTCCTTGAACTGTGAATTCACAAGACTAAACATCCTTTTTATACCTTATAGTTTCCAGTCTTTAAATGTACCTTCATAAATACCAGATTAAGTATTTAAGTTTGCTCTGTGTCTTTGGGGAAATTAATTCACTTTCCTATGCTTTAGTGTCCTCTTACGTCAGGTGGGAATGTAGTAGTACCAACTCCCCACCCCACCCCCCCCACCCCACCCCCCACCCCGGGCTTGTAGATAGGATTAAATAAATAGTTCATGGGAAGCGCTTTGCATAATGCCTGGCACGTAACAATCATGAAGTAAATGGTCGTTGCTTCTGCTGCCAATATTCTCTTTAATTTCAGAATCTTATTTTATTCCAATGCTTTTCTCAGGTACGTGCCCATTGAAGATCTACTGGAAATTTATAAGAAACTCTATGGCCGAGAAGTCATCACCAGAAATGCAATCATTGACTGTTCATACCTTCAGTTCTTGGAAATGTAGGTGTGACCCAGAGCAGAATTTGTAGCTGGTTTTAGTGTGACTTCCTTAGTGCACGTTTTGACGTTTTAGTTTCCCGAGTTGGATTTTTGGATTTCTGGATTTTTGCTTTTTTCAAAGGCGGTTGCATGATAGTAGATACCTGTGGTTGGAGCTTGGGTTTTATTTGCTTCGCTTCCTTGTACAAACCCCAACTCAACAGGCAACATTTTTGTTCATGTTGTAGGTATGGAGAGATGTTAGCTATTTCCAAGGTAAAGGCTTCATTCTTCAAAACCTTCACTTAAAGGATTATAAAGATACGAGAAGAAGCACTTACTGATAAGCTTTCTTTGTGTGTGCCACAGCTTTATCCCACGTACTCCAGGAAGTCCCCATTTTTGGTGGAACAATTCCAGGAGTATTTCCTGGGGGGACTGGATGACATGGCGTTTTGGTCCACTAAGATTTACCGTCTGACGAGCTTCATGCTAGAGAACGGGACCAGGTGAGAGACTGCCACACTTCTCCCGCCGGCCACTCCCGCCCCCTCCCGCCCCCGCTCTCAGGTTTCCACTTGAGCAAATGAAAAGGTCTCACGTAGTGCCAGCCTCTCCTAGCCAGGGAGGAAAAGAATGGGCACTCTCGTCTCAGAACTCAGACGTGCTCCCGTCTGCTGTTCCCTGTTTGAGGGACAGCGAGACCCTGAAGAACCGTGGTCGTTGGGAGGGCCCCCCGTCTACCTCTGGGCCATGTCTCTTCTCCAGGGAGGACCCGTGCTGTGCACAGGCCCCAGCAACCAGGGTCCGGCGAGCCTCCTCTCCACCCCCGACCATCTCAAGGTTGAAGGGTTTCAAAGAGCCCTTTACTGCCCACCCCCCACTCCCACTCCGAAGTAAAATCAGAAATGGCTGCATTTGTAAATCACAGCTTCGGGGGGAGTCTGACATTCAGCCCACATGGGACAGCGTCGGGAGCCCAGCTCCTTTTCTGCTCTTGCCCTGCATGTCCCGCAGGAGCGTTAGCCAGAGACTCGGCCCCCAGTGTGTCGAGCAGGGTACACAGGAGCCCCGTTTCCAGCTGCGGGAGACCTGGAGGCTCACAGAGGCTGCCTGCTGCGTGAGAGAGCCCGGGCCCCTCTCAGGTCCAGTTTACAACCAATCAGCTGAGTACGCGGCCCTCCCGGCTGCCACACTGAGTGAGGTCGGGTGTTGGGGGTTCTGGAGAGGGAGCGGTGGAGGCAGCACCCCGTGTAGGAAGGGGCAGGGCACAAAGCTGGAGCAGCAGCCATGGAGTGGGAAGGGGCTTGTCAGGCCGCGTCTGCACCAGGCGGCCCTTCCAGGTTGAGGGGCACGGGGCGGGGGCTCTAAATCGGAGGGACCTAAATCCGCATAGCTTCGAGATATTATATGCTGGATGATGTTCTTTTGCCCTTAAAAACATTTGCTAGTATTCAAAGAAGATTAACCATAATTACATATTGTGATTTGAAACAAAATCCCCTTGCATGATAAACTCGGTATTAGGCTGTAAATATTAAACGTGTTTAATAGTTAATAAAAATATTAAACCGTTTTAAACGGTTGGTAAACAGTAAACAATCCAATATAAATACCATTTTTTAATAGTGAAATAACCCTTCTGTGAAATCCCCAGGCTCTCCATCTGTGGCTGTGGGTTTTTAGGTGCACAAGATGATAGGGGATGGGCTTTGGAATTTGCAAGACCTGCCTCTCACTGCTGAGTTATCCCAAGCAAGTAGCTAAACCTCCTTAAGCTTTGTATTCTCCTCTGTGAAATGGGGACAGTAATAATTCTATCTCTGTCCCGGGGTTGTCGGGAGGAGCACACGTGAGGTCACTCAGGGAAATGGTGTAGCATGGGAGGCACTTAAACATGGTGGCTACTAGTATTATTATTGGAAGGAAGTGAAGTTTTGTATTTGTCATGTGAGTGTGAATGGCTTGTATTTATTTGTTTTATAAAGTCCATATGTCATGATCCTCAAGTGGAGAACAGCTTTAGTGTTTGTTTCAGTTAGGTTGTCCAAATAGCTCCGGGCAGCTAGACGTTATTCTTTAATTAGAGCTGTTGGAGAAGAAACAGATTTATCTCTTGATCCCTGTTCTAATTTGTCAAGGTGGAAAATTCCATGAATTGATGGCATCTTTATACACACAGAGAAAGATTCTTCAGCATTTGTGGAACTTTATGGGAACTTTGGAGAAGGCTCCAAAGAAAGAGGACACAGATTCATGAGGGAAAGAAACAATGTACATGTTTTCATATTATAAGCATTTGTTAGCTAACTGATAATTATCTTCCAAAGCAAATCTGTTGCTTGAAACTCCTAGTGTGTCTTCCTAAAGAAACAGTGAAAGAATGGTAGTTAGGTTCCCAGCCAGAGCTCTACATAGTTCGGAGATTATTCGTAGGGACACTTGGGTGGCTCAGTCGATGAAACATGTGCCTTCGGCTCAGGTCATGATCTCAGGGTCCTGGGATCGAGTCCCGCATCAGGCTTCTTGCTCAGCGGGGAGTCTGCTTCTCCTTCTGCCTGCAGCTCCCCCTGCTTGTGCTCTCCTGCTCTATCAGATAAAAAAATAAAATCTTAAAAAACAAAGATTATTTGTAACTGTAGTGCTCTTATGTATTGGAAGGCTGCCGTCTGGATCCTGGTAGCAGAGTTTGAGGAATTCCCATCCGAATCCTGGCGGGAATTTGAGGAAGAATCTTTTCCTAAGCTTAAAGCTGGTCCCAAGAAAAGATTTTGATGGAAGTTTGCCTTCAGCTTGTTCCCACCTCACTTTCTGAACTCCTTGCCCTGCCCGGTGGGGTAGGCTCCGCACTGTCCCAGCCTCCCTCCGTGACCCCGTCACAGCTTCCTCCAGAACGACTGACTCTTCAAATGCACTCCTCCCTCTCTGTGCTTTTTTCAGAGGCGAGGGAAGGTTCACCTCTTACATTCTCTCAGTGGCCTTGTCCGTTTACAAACCTTCGTTTTTAAAGGAAGGAGATTGAGAGAGTAAGACCTATTCGAGCAGAAATGGGCATGATCGGGCAGAGAGGGGCGCAGCTGGGAATCCGTTTCTGTCCGTCTTGAACTCCCGGCTGGTTCGTGGAATCGGGGAGGGTGGGGGGCGGCGCTCAGCAGATGGAGTGGGGGAGGGGACGCTGTGAGTCCGGGCTGACCCGAGCCTGGGGAGGCCTTGTGAGGCTGCTGCTGTCACCGTCCTGATACCCGCAGTCAGCTCATCGGCCCTCCCCAGCTGGGACCGGGGCTCCTCACCCGCCGTGGGGGGCTCTGCAGTGAGCCCCTCACCCCAGCCAGCCAGCTGGAGGCGGTTCGACTGCCCCGGGATTCTCAGGAAGACTCACCCTTGCAAAGGAGGTGAGAAAATGCCTGATTCCTTTGATTCTCTCCCCAGTGCCTGCAGCCTGCCCGAGAACCCTCTGTTCATCGCGTGCGTCTCGGCAGGAGGGGCGTGCGGCCAGCCAGCTGGCAGCCAGGGGTAAGTGGATTCCAAACCCCTTCCTGGAAAAAGGACATCTCGGGGCGCCCCGTCGGTTAAGCATCTGCCCTGGGCTCAGGTCATGACCTCAGGGTCCTGGGATCGAGTCCTGCGTCGGGCTCCCTGCTCAGGGAATAAATAAAATTTTTAAAAAGAGAAAAAGAAAAAAACATTTGCATATTCCTAGAATCACGTCCTGGATGGTGTGCAAGAATGGAGGTACAGGGCACGTCAGTAAGTTGCTCGCTAAACAACAAAATGACAGTTAATAGTATTATTCCTCTCATTGTCAGGACGCATACCCTTGACCCAGATTTCACCGAGGAAGTCCTGATCGATGAGATGGGATGAGGAGAAGATTTTCAGGCTGTTTCTGAGGCAGAGGGCCAGAGTGCCTGACGTAGATCCTGAGAGGTGGGATTCCTGCCAGGGTCGTGTGCCAGCTGCATGCACTTAAAAACTGGATTAATCCCATAAATGCCGATGAGGCAGCATTTCCTCCGCGGTCGCCGCCAGGAGCGGGTGCAGGCACCGAGGGCTCGCGAGCAGGCCGGAGCGCGTTCCTGCCGTGGCGGGGCTGCGTCTGGGCAGGTGCGCGGCGCTGAGCAGAGCTGCTGCTCTCCGCTGTTAGGAGGGAAAGGACGCCGCGGAGCCTCCCAGCCCCGTCCCGGGGGAGCGCTCGGTGAGGAAGCGGTGTTTCAGCCGGGGTATTTCAGGGCGAGCAGGGTTTAGATGCTCCGGCAGGACCTAGCAGTGAGGGTCCTAAGGTCAGAAAGAGCTAGAGCGTCTGGAGAACAGAAGACAGGAAGGAAGGTTCAGTTAAGCCCTCACGGTTGGATTGATTTGAATTAGGCCAGTCTTCCGTTCCTTCCCCATCCCCTCCCCTCCCCATCCCTTCCCTTTCTTTTTCCCCTCCCTTCTTCCCGACTGACTTGAGAGCCTTTAGACAGGACTTGCAGTCTCTAGGCTGTCGGGGTCCCTACGCTGGCTGTTTGACAGGCACCCCTTCACTCCTGTTGTGGGGGTTTCACCTCAGTCACCGGGGAAGCCTGTCGGGCTCGACCAGGCACCTGGTCTGCAGTCTCGTTAGAGCACGAATTCGAAAATGTTCCTTTTTTTTTTTTTAATTTTTTTTTAAAGATTTTATTTATTTGACAGAGATCACAAGTAGGCAGAGAGGCAGGCAGAGAGAGAGGGGGAAGCAGGCTCCCTGCCGAGCAGAGAGCCCGATGCGGGGCTCGATCCCAGGACCCTGGGATCATGACCTGAGACGAAGGCAGAGGCTTTAACCCACTGAGCCACCCAGGCGCCCCAAAAATGTACTTTTAACGCAGGATTCATTCTAGCATGTCATGAATCCGTACGCCCGCACGCCGGTTTCCGAGATAGCCACAGACTATTTTGTGATCACGTGTGTGAAATACTGAAATGCCCATGTTTTTGTTTGGTTTTGTTTTTGTAGTGATCTAGGAAAAAGTCACACCTTTTATGCAACAGGACTTTGAGGCTCTGGGAAGTATTACTGATAAGGACAGGGTTTCAAACGTTGGAAACTCGTGCACTAAAATTCCATGGACTGTCCCAGGAAGGTGTTTCTCTTTCAGCTGCCAGATAGTGGAATGTCATGGTCTCTAACCTGCGATCTACCTGATGTGGTCTTCAACCCCATTATTGGGGGGTCGTCGTTCCTCAGTCTGACCCATTTTGTTTGTTCTCGCTTTCCAACAGCTCACGAGTACAGAAAAATGATTCCCATAGGAATTCGACTGCATCCCTAAGTAAAGATGTGAGGAGATACATAAACCACACCAAAAGAGGCGTGTTCTTTAGCGTGGATTCCTGGACCTCGGTAAGAATCTCCTGCTTCCGGGGCTGGGAGGGGGGGTTGGGGAGGAACGCGCGGCCCCCAGGATCTCGTCCTGTAGACTCACCGGCTCTTTCTCGTTCCCTGAGAGGCGCCCGAGCCAGGCCACAGACAGCCTTGGCCTCCAAATCTGGGTTTTCTCCAGAGATGTCGTGAGATGTGGGTCTGGCCCTCCATGGCCTTGGGCGAGTCCGCCGCAGCCCGAGGTGGCCCTGGGGCACCCGATCCAGTCCTGCTTTGTCCTTAGGCAAACTGTGCCAGCAACATGGTAGGCGGACTGCACAGGGCCCCCCGCGGGGGGATGCTGCGGTGAAATCTGTCCCTGTGATCACCGTTTAAGTGTCAGACACTCACCTGGGGGGAGGGGGAGTCTAAAATGAAAGGGAAATGGACTCTGACCTTTAGGAAATTTGTCTAATTGGGGTGATACCTACACAAATAATCGTATGTAAATAGAATGCAAGTAACACATGGGTGGGGAATCCTTTGCTTATAAGATAAAGCTTCCATCTTTGTGGTCAATCAGAGAAGGCTTCATGGCAGAGGTGGCATTTGCATTAGGCCCTGAGTAGTAGATAGTATTTCATCAGTGAGTGTGTATCTCTTGGGGAAGTTTGGGGATATTTGGAGATGTGAGTAGACTTGTTTGCCTGGAAAACAAGGCAGGGATACGAGGCACCAGGTAGGAGAGGTTTGGGAAAGGAAGCAGGTGTAGGATTGTGAAGGGCTCTTAACGCCTGGAGAAGGATCATATGACGCCGTCTCCCTGGGGCCTCTGGGAGTGGAGCCTGGCCCGGGCAGGCCTGCTCTGTGGGTGTGCTGTCACACAGGGGGGCCATAGTCGCCCTGAGAAGGGCCCCACACTTGGGTTAACGCTCTTGCTGCCTTAAATTCCTTGGTAACTTAGCAGCACCTGGGTGGCTCAGTCAGTTGAGCGTCTGACTCTTGGTTTGGGCTCCGGTCATGGTCTCGCTGTCATGGGATTGAGCCCCGCGTGGGGCTCCACGCTCAGTGCAGAGTCTGCTTCAGACCCTTTCCCCCTGTCCCCGCCCCTCCCTGCTCCCACTGTCTCGCTCTCAAATATATAAATAAAATGTTGAGAAGAAATTCGTGATAACTTTTGAACCAGGGGCTCTGCATTCTCATTTTGCACGGGCTCTGCAAGTTCTGTAGCCCCTCGTGACCTGGGCCCTAGCACAGCACTTACCGTGTCGTCCTGTATTTCCTTGGATCTGTGTCCCCCGTGAAAGGGTGAGTCCTGCAGGACAGGGGCTTCTGTGGCCAAGGCCTGTCCGAGAGCCTGGCACACAGTAGGAGCTGCATAAATGCTTCCTGGAGGAGCGAGCCAGCTTAGGGGGCACGAGGGTGAGTGGGGGCAGCCTGCAGGGGGCACAGCCCTGTCCTTCAGGGCCCCCCTGCCCGCTCGTTCCTCGGAGCTCTGACGTGGTCTCCTTCGCCCTTGGGTGCAAGTTGTGGCCGCTGGACGTGCATGGATCCAGCACGGGGCCACCGAGGCTGCACAAGCCCTGTCGGAACACTCAGATCCCATGCTGGGGGGCCTGATGGCGCCTCGTAGATGACCTCTCATGCTGGAAACACATACAGCAGCCCGTCCATGTGGCTGTGATGTGGAGGGTATTTTCGGCATCTTGGGGGTGGCCCAGTTTGTGTGGGGGAGACACACACACCAAAGAGAGTCCTAGTTCTAGACTGGATGAACGTTTAAGCCATTTTAATCCATTACATTGATCTGGTGACGTTCTGCAGGTGTGTACAGACTCTCCGGACTTCGGTCCCAGTGAAGGCCTAGCTCACTCTTTGTTGCAGTGCTGGTGTGACCGAGAGGGCCATAACCATCCGCCCTTCCTGCATAGGGGGGCGTGATTTTCCTCATCCCAAGGGATCTTCTTTTTTTTGTGTCAGAGAGAGAGAGAGAGTGAGTGAGCACAAGCAGAGGGAGAGGGGGAAGCAGGCTCCCCGCGGAGCAGAGAGCCCGATGCGGGGCTCGATCCCAGGACCCTGAGATCATGACCTGAGCTGAAGGCAGCCGCTTCACTGAATGAGCCCCCCAGGCATCCCGGGATCTTACTTCTTGATAGGAATCAAGGCTTTGTTTTTTAGCCCTTGTCCAAACAGGTTTCCTTTAGAAAGTCTAATAATTTTGATGGGAACTAATAGTTTTGTTGATGATGCCACGTGTCTTTTATCTGTAATGATTTTGTGTTTCCAGGATTCCCTTACTTTTATGTACCAGGCTTTGGAAAGGAACATTCGGACAATGTTCACGGGCGGCTCCCAGTCCTACACACACGTGTCCAGCCCCTTGGCGTCTTACTTCCTGTCTTTTCCCTACACAAGACTCGGTTGGTAAGTATGAGTTTCTCCTACTCTCGAAAGCTGGGGTCGGTATGAAGTTTGCTCAGTCATTCGACAAATGGTTTCGGTGGCACCTGTTAGGTCCTTGTATTCCAGTCAACTCCTCATCAACGAAAACACGAGCGTAGTGGTCAGGTTACTGTCAAGATGAAACTACGTCCTTAAAATGGGTCAGGATGGGTTTAAATGCAGGGAGCTTTCTTGTCACTGGATAATTACCATCACAAAGCTTCGATGTTCTGAAGACGTAATGTTACAGACTTTTGGGAATCTCCCGACACGAGAAGCGGATAAACCGCTATTTCGGTGATCTGGATAGCATTGCTTCATGTGACAAAAGCCTAGTGCCCCCCAATAATTGTAGAACACTGGGGAGTTCTCTGAGTTTGATAATCAACCCAAATGGAGCCCAAGTATATGGAGGTTTTGGGGAAACCTCTTTTTTCAGCCACACTTCTTAGGTCCAAGTGACACTGTTTCCCTTGGAGCAATTGCTGACTGCCCATCTTTTTTGGGCCCCTGACGCATTCCGCCCCAGCACCGGTGACGGCAGGTGGAGGCTGTGTTTATTGGCCGGTCCTGGTGTATGGTGGCTCTGGGCCGCCTTCCCGACACAGCCGAAGATGGTCTCCGGCTGGGCTTGCTGCCCCGGGTGGTCCCCCCTCCGCGTCCACCCCCGGGAGCCAGGGACCGGTCTGGTCCCTCTGACCAGTTGGCAACCCCTTTAGAAACGACTTTCCTCTTTTTTCTCCGGTTCCTACTGGGCCGCCACTGAGTTCTTCTGTGGCCATAAGAACTAGAGTAAGTACGTGATTTCTGGTTCTTCGAGCTGCCCCAACAAAGACATTTGAACCTTTGCTCCCTAACCAGTAGGTCATTGACCCTCATTGAGAAACATCCACTAAATACGTTGAACATTTAATTTCTCCAACAGTACAAGGTACCCTAAGCAGCTGTGGTAGCAATAACAACGGGGTACTTAGCACACGGTGGTCTCAGGCTCCTCCTCTTCTCTTCGTCCATTACCTGGTCCTGGTCCTGGTCCGTGCGAAAGCAGCCGTTGGCCGGGTGCGGACTCCAGTCTGGGCCCCGAGAGCCCGGGATCGTGCGCGGTGGCCCTGGGTTTGCACACACAGCGTGACGCTCCTGCTCGGGTCGTGAGGTTCAGAAACGCCCAGAGGCCTTAATGTGTCCAGTGTTGCTTTTGTTGTTGTGTTTCTTGGAGAGCAAGACCAAATCCCACAAACAGGATAACCTCCGGAGTGGGTGTTCTCCACGGTCAGGCAGGGCGAGAACTTCAACGAGGGTTGGGTTCTAGAGAGGAGAGAAGCAGGCGACTGTCTCCCCCTCGGCTCTCCGCGGAGACTGGAGCGGGGTTCTCTCTCCCTCCCCGCAGGGCACTGACCTCGGCCGACCTCAACCAGGACGGGCACGGGGACCTGGTGGTGGGCGCCCCGGGCTATAGCCGGCCCGGCCACCCCCAGGTGGGGCGCGTGTACCTCCTCTACGGCAACGAGCTGGGGCTGCCCCCCATCGACCTGGATCTCGACAGGGAGGCCCACGTGACCCTGGAGGGTTTCCAGGTGAGGCTCCCGACTCCGCTTTCCCCTTCCCGCGTCCGAACGCCACGGCCCGTCTCGTGGGCGGGCTCCTTGGAGCAAATAGCGACGGGAATGACGGGAGCAGCCACAGCTGGTGGCCTCCGTCTGCGGAACATGTGTCCTTTTTAAAAGCCTCATCCTGTCATCAGCAGAACGTGGGGTCCCATACCGCCCGAAACCCACCTGCTCATTCAGAGCTGCTCTGAGTTGCCGGTCAGAATGGGATTTCTTGATATTACAACCCCCCTCCCGGACTTTTTTAAGCCTCCCTCTTTTTATATATGAATTTTTATTTTGTAAGAATGTTAGATTCACAGAAAAGCTGTAAAGACAGTACAGAATCCCATACGCCCTTTCCCCAGTTTCCCCTAAGGTAACATCTTACGTGACGTTAGTGTCAATGTGTTGAAATTAAGAAACCAACCAATACGGGTCCATGACTCCTGCCTAAACCCCAGACTTCGCTCAGACTTATCCCTCGGCTTCAAGTGGTGCTGCGTCCCCAGTAACCCCCCCGCCCCCCCGTGACTGTAGGAGAAACGCTCCGCATGGCGTCGGGGTCGATGCCTCCCGGGAGCACCGGGGACCTGGAAGGGTTTCCCCGGGACATGACTGGCCTTAGTCCTCACAAGGGCGGGACGGAGGGGCAGGCAGGCTTGTGACAGGCGAGCGCGGGGGCTTTGGAGGGACTGTGTGCTCCCAGAGCAAGAGGCAGGGGACGGACGCTGGACTTTGGGTCACATGGGGGTTTTTGTTGCGGGGAAACTGCTAAAGGTTTTGCTGTGGGGTTAATGCTGGGAGGACAAACATGACCTGCCTGGACACACCGTGACCCGTGAAAGGTGCGGGGCCGACGACTGGACGGAGGGGCCCTGAGTCTGCGAGGTGGTCCCGCAGGTAGCTGGCCAGTGCGTGAGGTTCCACAGTCCCAGAGGGGCAGCGTTTTCTGGAATCTTCTGCCACCACATGAGGACGTTCTGAAATAAGTACCCGTTCCAGTTGCTTTTTTTTTGTTTGTTTTGGGATTTTTATTTATTTACTAGAGAGAGAGCGAGAGCACGCAAGCAGGGGGAGAAGCAGGCTCCCCACGGAGCAGGGAGCCCAACGTGGGGCTCGATCCCAGGACCCTGGGATCATGACCTGAGCTGAAGGCAGACGCTTCACTGACTGAGCCACAGGCGTCCCTGCTCCTTACTTCTTCACGAAGCCATGCCCCTGTCAGACTGTTGGGTGAACCCTAATCCTTGGGGCTCCCGCGGAGCGGGGGTGAGGAGGCCGCCGCCTGTGAAGGGTGGGACTCAGACTCCCTCGGATGCCGGGATGAGGAAGGAGGTGGCTCCGTGCACTCCTCCCAGGGACCGCGGAGACCGAGGGCGGCGGCCAGCCGAAGGTGGGCTAGGGATGGGCGCCCTGCCCTGGGCCGCGCCTGCACTGAGCCCGTGTCCCCGCCTGGAGGAAGAGCAGGGATCTCAGGCGTGCGTCTGCTTAAAAGTCCTGTGCCTGTCGAGGAATGAGGAGCGGCGGGTTAGCCCTGGGAGGGCTTGGTGCGTGGCGGGCGGTGACGAAACGAGGCTGGCTTCTGCCGGCCGGCGCCCCTGCTTGCTTTGTGCCCAGAGCAGCTCTTTCCAGTCGATCAGGTTCCCCCCTCGCGGGAAGGGGCGGTCCAGGTGCGGCCCGAATGGCCGACCCGTAATGATGTGGGTTCTGGGACGTGTGTGTGCGTGTGTGCGGGGCCGACCTCCGCTTGTGCAAGACTCTTCTTCTCTCTGTTGTGAAAGAGCAGAACCGAGCGAGTGGCTTTTCGGTCAAGGCTGATTCTAGAGAGCAGGAGGTGGAAGGTGGAGAAAATCCACCTTGGAGAGAAAGGGTCCCCGAACGGCTGGGTTTTCCACCTGTAAGCCACGAAAGTGGGGACAGTAAATGGCCCTGCCCCCGTGCGGGTCAGGTGCTGCGCGTCCACAGGGCGCTGTCCCCGGAACTCTCTGTCGCTGACCGGAACTGTGTCCTCCCGGAGGAGGGCCGTGGGGTGCAGGGGCTTTGAGGGCCTGAAATGCATCCAGTCCACCCAAAGAGCCGAGCTGCTGGTGGAACGTGAGTGCAGCTGTAATCGCCACGTTTGGTGGTGGCCCCCACATTGCACGGGGTGGCTCTAGAACATTCCGAGTGCTCCTCCCGTGGTAGCCGTGGTTGCTGGTGTAGGGGCTTCTCATTTCGGATGCTTTCTAAAGGGAGTCTGGTCCTTCGTGCGGGACCATTTTCAAAAAACCCAGAACTTGTGAAAAAGGACCCTTTCCTTTCTGGCACCTCGTCTTCCCCTCCAAGCAGACAGACGTGCCCGAAACCTCGTGTGGCCGAGCCACCCAGCAGGTGGGCCGCAGGTGTGTTCTGGTCCCTGTGGATTTGTCCCTTGGCTTCCAGGTCAGGTCCCCGGGTCGCCCAGGTCCCCAGGACTGCCAGGGAGTCCCGTGCTCTTCTGAAGGCTGTGGCTCAGCCCTGAGGTCACTGGTGCCCCTTCAGCCCTCAGGTCGGTTTGGCTCAGCCTTGGCCGTGTTGGACTTCAACAAGGACGGCGTGCCAGACCTGGCGGTGGGAGCGCCATCGGTGGGCTCCGAAAAGCTCGCCTACACGGTAAGGCTGCCGCTGTGGGGAGAGGGGGAGGCCGGGGCCGGGTGGAGCCTCCGTGGACAGCAGGCAGCCGGCATTTGTGGGGAGATGATCTCAGGCCCCCCAGTGTGGGTCCTTGACGTGACCTTGGGTCGCCTGGCAGCGCCTAGTTCCTGCCTCCCTGGCCTTCGCTTGGCCTCCTGGGTTTCCCGATTCCAACAGAAATTGTACTCCTCCCCCCCCCCCCCCCCAGATACTGAATGGTAGTGAGGGGGACGGGGGTTCCAGCCCCTCTAGAGCCGCCTTGTCATCACAGCAGAGCGGGGACCTCCTGGTCCGGGTTTCCTGGCCGAGGTCCTGGGTCTTACAGCACAGGCTCTCTCGTCTGTGTGTACCCTGCACACGGCAGGGCACCGCTTGTGCGCCCTGTGTGACCCCAGAGGTCAGAGGCCCTTCATCACTCTGTACCTGCCACGAGCTCACCTTTGTGCCCGTCTCCCCGCTCTCCGCCCGTCTCCCCGCTCTCCGCCCGTCTCCCCGCTCTCCGCCCGTCTCCTCACTCTGTGCTTCTAGACTGAGCCATCTGTTGTCTCTGGGCCCACAGGCCCCCTTGCTCGAGGACATGGCTCAGAGGGCTCCCTCCACTTGAAAGGTCTTCCCCCCTTTTTCCTTTAGGAGCGACATGGCACTCGCTGTCCTCAGCCCCTTGTCGAGGCCACACTTCCCTGTCCCCACACCGCAGCCTCCGCCCCTACTCTAGTACCTTCCACGCCGTGGTGTCACTGCCCGTGGGCCAGCTTTTCGGGAAGACAGTGTGTGGTCTTACTTATCACGGTCTTCCCCCCCTTGGCTCATGGTGGGACATAAATGCTTCTCGAGCAAGTGAGAATGGAGGCCGGCAAGTTATAAGGCAGGAGCTGGTTTGGGACAGAGCCTGATGGCACACGTGTGTCCCAGGGCTGTGGACACTGGCCACACGACCTGTCATGTTCCAAGGGATCGTGAGCTGGGTCGAGGACGGCCTGGCGCGGGGAGGCGAGCGGTTGTCCAGCTGGTGCACTGAACAAGTGTGCGGGCTGGGCAAGGACAGGAGTGACCGTTTCAGTGTTGGAGGCTCCAACATGCTGACGCAAGTGACAGCCATCCAAACCACCTCAGCCCAGCGGCAAACGCACGGGGCCAGTTTCTGTCCATCGCTGAGTCCTGGCCGTGGAGGCTCGGGGGATTTAGGTCTCTCCTGTGGTGACCCAAGGTGCCTGGGACACCAGCCCCGCCTTTGACTGTCCTGCTGCTTGCCTTTGCCTAGGGTGCGGTGTACGTCTACTTCGGCTCCAGACGAGGAGGAGTGTCTTCTGCCCCCAGCGTCACCATCTCTTGCCAGGTACAGGACCTCCCGTGGCTGGGGCCAGCGGGCCAGACCTCGCCGCCTCTGACCGTCCCCCTCTGAGCGGGACGTGCTCTCCGGGTTCCCCTGCAGGACACATACTGTAACCTGGGCTGGACACTCGTGGCCGCAGACCTGAACGGAGATAGCGAGCCTGATCTGGTGATGGGCTCCCCTTTCGCGCCGGGGGGAGGCAAACAGAAGGGCATGGTGGCTGCCTTTTATTCCGACCCCAGCTGGAGCCACAAAGGTAGTGCTTGCAGAGGTGGGGCGGGTGGGGAGGGGGGAGACCTCCCTGCTCCAGTCTGTCCTCGTGCCTAGGGACTCCTGTTCTTCGTCCTCCCACTCTCATTTCATCTAAATTTCCTGGTAGCTCTTCCTCTTGCAGCTAAGATAGGAGAGTATCCCCCTTTATCATCCAGGTGATAGGGTCACTGGGTAGACAAAAAGGGGTCCAAGGTCCAGGTCCAGATGCAAAGGGGTCCAGCAGGTTGTTGGCAGGGGCTTTCCACGGAAGGCATCCCGGCGATGCCCCGACCTGCCCGCGGGGGCTCCCTTCATATCACATTCTCCACCCCCTGACGTGGGCAATGTACTTCTCCTATGAAGCGTGGGCTCCGTGTCTGACGCTGGGGCCCCCCGGGAGCAGCCGGGGGGTACACAGGAGGTCTGGCAAAGACTCCGTCCCCCCTCCCACCCCAGCGGCTCCCACGGAGGGTAAAAGGCACTGGCTGTCTCTAGAAACGCTGGGCGTGGAGGCGGCCAACTGGACGGTGCGGGGCGAGGCGGACTTCTCCTGGCTCGGCTACGCCCTCCACGGGCTCCGCGTGAACAACAGAACCGTGCTGCTGGTGGGGAGCCCGACCTGGAGGAACACCAGCGGGTGAGGGCTCCCGGGGGTGCCGGGGACCCAGGAGCCCGAGGGGGCAGAGGGGCCGAGTTCTTCCGCTGCGAGGAACAGCCACGGCTCTGCGGCAAGATTCTCCCCCTTAGAAGCCGAAATGCGAGCTCGGAAGGAGGAAGGGCTCCCGTGACTCGGTGGCAGAAGCCACAGGAACCCACTTTCTCCCAGTTCTGGAGACTGGGGGTCCGAGGTCAAGGTGTCGGTGGCGGTGATCTCGGGAGGCCTCTCTCCTCGCCTTGCAGGCGGCTGCCTTCTCCCCGTGCCCGTCCTTGGTGTCTTTGTGTTCTTACGAGGACACCAGTCCCATTGGATTAGGGCCCCACCCAGGGACCTCAGCATAACGTGATTGCCTCTTTGGAGACCCGATCTCCAAACACACGTGTTCGGAGGTGTGGGGTTAGTGGGGTTAGGACTCCACCACGTGGATTCTGGAGGGACCCAGTTCAGCCCGTGGCCATGGGTCTCCCTGTACCTGCTCTCAGGGGGGAGGCAGAGCGGGGAGCCTCACCTCATCTGGGATTGCCTCTGACGGCCACCCCCGTGCCCCTGCCGAGGACCATGGGGGAGGTGCAGGGGGAGCTCGTCTTTGCTGAGACCTGCATACTTGGCCAGCTTTGTCCCCTCCACCTGTGTGTGCTTCCTTCCAGCCTGGGCCACCAGGTCCGCACTCACCATGAGAAACAGAGCCTCGGACGGGTGTACGGCTATTTGCCCCCAAATTGCCAGAGCCGGTTTACCATTTCTGGAGACCAGGTACGGCTGCCGCTCCTTCCCCAGGACACTGGACACCCTGGAGAGTCTTCCGGGCTGCACAGCATTGACTGACTGCATTTCACAGACGATGGGGAAGCTGGGGGCCTCCCTGGCCAGTGGCCACGTGCTGGTGAACGGGACCCGGAAACAAGTGTTGCTGGTTGGAGCCCCGACTCGCGGTAGGTCGCCCACCGTGACACTTGGCTGCGTTTCAGTCACGTGGCTCCTTGACCACGTGCTATGGGGGGAATGTTGTGAAATCTGGAACTAGACAGACCTGATTGCGAGTATTGCCTTTTCTCATGAATTGCAAGTGGCATAACCTGGGGGAGGTTACTTAACCTCCCTGAACATTAGTATCATCATCTGCAAAACGCCAATTATGATATCCACCTCGAAGAGTTGTTGAAAATCCCTAACCTACTGTGTTAAAACTTACTCCCTTCGAGCTGCTGGGTGGCTCAGTCGTCTTGGCGTCTGCCTTCAGCTCAGTTCATGATCCCAGGGTCCTGGGATCAGGTCCTGCATCGGGCTTCCTGCTCAGCGGGGAGCCTGCTTCTCCCTCTCCCTCTGCTCACGCTCGCTCTCGCTCTCTCAATAAGTAAAATCTTAAAAACAAAACCTACTCTCTTGAAGATGATCAAAGTGAATCATGCTTATTGTAGAAATTTATGAAAATACAAAGACGTATCTAGAAATCACCCCTTATCCAAATATTTAAAAACTTAAGCTTATACTGTATATGTGTGTGTATAAGTTTTTACACCTAATTTTTGAATTTTATACCCTGAGCGTGTCCTGTTACTCAGATTCTTCTACAATGTGGTTTTCGATACTGATCATATTTGTTCCCATGTGCACATGTCCACATTTACCATCATCCTATTGCTGGAAATTGAGGCTGCTCCCAGTTTTTCACTATTGTGACTAAGGCCTTCTCTCTCGAACATCGATGTACAGGAAACTCTGCCTCCTGTGTAGTTTGTAGAGTCCTGGAGGAAGAACTCCTGGACTGGAGGGTCGACCAGTAAGGCTCTTGTTACATATTGTCAAGTTATTTTTCAGGAAGGTTTTTTTCACACATTAGAATAATAAGCAGAATGGACTGGGTCCAGGAATGGCTAGATTTTCCTTTTCTCGTTCCTTTTCTTTTTCTTCTTTATTTCATTTTAACTAGGCTCCACACCCAGCATGGGGCTCTAACTCACGACCCTGGAGATCAAGGGGTGCGTGCTCTGGGGACTGAGCCGGCCAGCCACCCCAGAATGTCTAGATTTTCTCATTGCATGATTAAGGTTACACCATTGTAACCCCGGAAACTTGCTGACTTAGCTTTGGAGTAGTTGGGGTTTCCCCTCTTTCACAGAGACTAGGTGATTTCCAAACTCTTGCAACACCTGTTAGTGATTTTATTTGCTTCACTTCTCTTTCTACTGGAGTGCTATGCAGACTGTGTTTTAATGTCCTTCCTGTCTTAGTATTTTCCTGTTACAAAATAAAATATGAAATATAAAAAGGTTAATTTACATATCTGTATTTAACCTTTTTATATTTCACATATCTGTATTATATACAAACTAATCATATTTATTTATTTTTATTTATGAGAGAGAGGGGGAGAGGGACAAGCAGACTCCCCACTGAGCACAGAGCCAGATGCAGGGCTCGACCCCAAGACCCTGAGATCTCGACCTGAGAGGAAACCAAGAGTCAGCTGCTCGTGCAGCTGAGCCCCCCAAATGCCCCCACAGATTAACCTTTTTGAGACCATTTTCATTCACATGCAGTAGTAAGAAGTCATACAGAGATCCATGTTCCATTTTATCCAGTTTTCCCCAAGATAATACTCGCGAACCACAACGATGTCACAACCAGGCTGTTGACATTGATAGAATCCACCACTCGAATCTTACTCAGACTTTCCTATTTTACTTGTATTTTGCTTGGATTTCACCCACATAATTTGTGGGCCCTGGTACAAAATAAAAATGCAAAACTCTCTGTTGCAAAAAAATTAAATAATTTTCTTTTTTTAAGAAACAGGTCCAGTCAGTTCTGGGCTTTCCAGAGAGAGACCGAGATAGCAGCAGAGAAGACAAGGGGGGAGGAGAGAGAGAAGCAGGCTCCTTGCCGAGCAGGGAGCCCGACTTGGGGCTCAATCCCAGGACCCTGGGATCATGACCTGAGCAGAAGGCACACGCTTAACTGATTGAGCCCCCCAGGCACCCCTCTGTTGCAAAGTTAATCAGATTTTCACGTTGGTGACTGGAGAGCGTTAAGCCAAGCATGGGGCCCAGTGTGACTGTTGCACAGGTTGAATTTATGTCCTGACAACGTGGCTTCTTTTGGGCACTGTACCTGTTCTCAAACCTGGAATCAGAATAGGCAACTCCACCCTCATTTCCAATCCACGTGGATTTTCTCATGGTACCTGCATTTTATTATAACCCCTAAAATCCCAGTTTTGCAAAGGTCTGCTGTCACTGCAAGGACTGTAGGGACCTAGTGTTAGAACCGAGACGGTTGTACGGGGCTGACTGCAGGGGTCAGAGCCGTCAGATGGGGTGGCCCTGAGTGTGGCCCATGCTTGGGTCTCCGTGTCCCAGCCAGCGGTACCTTCCCACTACAAACGCCTGTCCTGTGTGGTCCTGAGCCATTGTGTCACCGGAGGCACGGAGGGCTAAAGCAAGGCTAGGACTCCATTTGGTGCTTTGTCTTCTCTTCGTTCCTGGGTTGGCAAACTGTGCCCTGGTTTATTTCAGATGAGGTGTCCCGGATGGCATTCCTGACCATGACCTTGCACCAGGGCGGAACCACTCGGATGTACGAGCTGACCCCCCCCACACAGCCTTCTCTGCTCAGCACCTTCAGCGGGGACCGCCGCTTCTCTCGATTTGGTGGAGTTCTGCACCTGAGTGACCTGGATGGCGATGGCTTAGGTGGGAAAGGAACAGGGCCTCTGGCTGAGAATCGAGTCCCTTTGCTCAACAGACCGGTCCCCTAACTGGATCACGTAGCCTCTGCCCTCATCATGGACAGCTCAGTGGCCCAAGGGCCTTTACAACTCTTCTGAGTCCGGCAAGACCAGAGCCAAGTGAGCTAGACTTCTTGACGGCGGTAACGTGAGAGCCACCCACATCAGTTGTCACCAACGGAGGATAAACTAGGAAAGCAAGCTTTTGCTGGGTGGGGAGGAGATCAGGGGAAACCACGTAAAGGACACACTAATCTCACTCGTGGGAGGTTAGGCTAGGATCCAGCAGTGGACAGTGGAGTGGACGACGGTGAGGGGGACACACTTCCTTCTGGTTTCTCTTGCTTGCAGATGAAATCATCATGGCAGCCCCCCTGAGGATAACAGACGTCACCTCGGGACTGATGGGGGGAGAGGATGGCCGTGTTTATGTATATAATGGCAAACACATCACCTCTGGCGACATGACGGGCAAATGCAAATCATGGACAGCTCCATGTCCTGAAGAAAAGGTAACCTGTTCAGGCCAAGCTGGGAAAGGAGGACGCCTTGTACAGGCGTGTCCACTGTAGATCCTAGGATTCTTTGCCGAGACGTTTGCGGTCAGACACCATCACGTGCCTGTTTCTGTAGGCCAAGTGGCCCTGCCTTCTTGCAGGTCTGTAGGCTTGTTCTTGTGGCTCAAGTCTAGCTGGACATGGTGTCCCACTGGTTCTGGGCACAGCCTGCCACCACCTGGGTGGGAGCCCACAGCAGAGGAACACAGGCCCGGGCCACTGCAATCTCATTAAAAGGCCCATTCTTATTTCTGCTTCGCTGCCTTTATTTTTTTTTTTATTTGAGAGAGCGTAGAGGGAGAGAGCGAGCTCAAGCAGGGCTGGGGCAGAGGGAGAACAGGCTCCCCACTGAGCAGGCAGCCCTGTGTGGGGCTCGATC
>CM052886.1:126008497-126035061 GCA_028534135.1 Potos flavus | reverse complement strand
TAGAAAATATAAATGGTGCAAAATGTTTTTAAAAATTCAAAAATCTTCTACCTCGAGTTGCACTGTGCAGAAATCATTAACCTTCTGATGTGTATCCTTCTGGTGTTAGAAAATATAAATGGTGCAAAATGTTTTTAAAAATTCAAAAATCTTCTACCTCGAGTTGCACTGTGCAGAAATCATTAACCTTCTGATGTGTATCCTTCTGGTGTTTTTTCCTGACCTTCATGGCTACTACTTACGGTGCATTTACTTTGTGCCTAGCACTATGCTGAGCCCTTCACTGCTCTCCCTCCCTCCCCAGCCACCTCTTCGACCCACGTCAAAGCTGGTAAGTTGGCACTATGCCCGAGGAAGACACCGCAGGTCCGAGAGGAAGGTGCTCCGGGTCACAGTGCTCAGAAATGCACTCTTCATCATTGCACCGTGTGTGTGGATATATTAACAACTGATCTACTGGACATAATTTTGTAACGTGATTTTGTCTCACCTGCCATTTTTCTATGCCTGCTTCCGTTCTCCTACAGTACCTTTCCCGGCTGCCTACCATTGTATCTGTGGATAAACAACAGTTTATGTAAACATTACTTACATAGCTGTTATTAGTCCCTTAGTCCATTTCATGTCACTGTTATAAATAAGGATACAATGTGAAGTATATTATAAATGAATTTATATGTGAATACATCTAGATACTTCTGTGCTAAGCTCCTGTAAGGGGACTTCCTGGTGTCAGAGGGCAGCACCGGCGTGGGGCTCCTCAAGAGAGCGGGAGTGTACGTGGGCTGCAGTTGAAGCCCAACAGTAACCAGTCCCCCTTTCCCCTTTTCCTTTTAGGCCCAATACGTACTGGTTTCTCCTGAGGTAAGTACTCCTGAAGGAATAAGGAAAACCACAAAAGTGCCCTTTCCCTTATTTTAAACTGATAAAATCTGGTGTGTTTTCCTAAGATCATTAACGGACCGTGTTTTACAGGCAAGTTCAAGGTTCGGGAGCTCTGTGGTCACCGTGAGGTCGAAAGACAAGGTGAGTGTGAAGACTGCACTCCTGACGTTTATGTGCTAATAAGGCTGGGGTGCAGATGATCCCATTTTATTGCTCGGGTTTTATCTGAAACAGAGGAACACAAAAAAGAAACCTCCACACGCAGTCCCATCGCTTTCCCGGTTCATCCCCGAGGGCAGGGCCTAGCGAAGTCCAGGCCGTGGGCCGCCTCAAGGTCTGTGTAGCTCGTGAGCTAAAAAGGCTTTGTTTAGATGGCTGAAGAAAAAGGGTATTTCATGACCCATGAACTTTATATTAAGTTTAAAGTTCAGTGTCCGTAGTCTCCTCAGACCCTGGCTGTGGCCACGCACGTCTGTGGCAGCTGCTGTCCCTTGAAGGCTCACATACGGATACTTGTCTGGGCCTTCAAGGGAGCGCGGCAAACGCTTGCCACGTCGGCTAACCACCGTGCGTGTTTTCCTCCGGACTCCTGGACTTTCTGTAGGCCTCTAGGGCCAAACACTTCCACTGGTCACTGCTTCCCGCTCACATACTCTAGTGTATCGTGCTTCCTCTCAGACAGGTACTTATGAGCTGTAGGGTATTGTCCAGATGCACTGTATTGTATTTGGTTTACTTTCTCATAGTTACTCAGTTATTTCTGTTATTTCCATTTTACCATGAGCTTTCTTGCACAGCTATATTTTTATATCATTGTGCAAATACCCCTGCTAATGCTATTTTTAGAAGATCACTAGATCAAAGGGTATGCACATTTTGATTTTAATGGCTACAGCAGTAAAGGGTTTGATCTTCAAATCCACAGCTACACTGAATCCATTCATTCGTTTACATTAGAATAGGATATTGCACAGAAGTGTGCAGGCTGTGAGGCAGTCCCTGCCTTTGAGGAAGAACACCATTTACACGCAGGGGAAGTAGAATAAAAGGCACATCAGGATAGGATTAAGGGCTGGAGAGAGGAGTGTGAACAGTATTACCTCTGGTGGCCCACACTTCAAGTGGCCCTTGCCCGACTCCATTTCTAGGCAAGCCTGATGAGCAAAATGTAGGGTTATCCAGAACAAAAAAGATGGATTATTAAATTTCTGGGAGGATTCTCAAAAGGTCTGGTGACAGATTACATCATAAGCTTGGCTTACACTTAAAATTCATTTTCCAAAAGTTAGATATTATCAAGAATCCTTGAATTATACGAAAATTATACATCTAAAAGTAAGGGGCAGTTGTACAGCAAGGAATCAACACTGCACGTTTGCCTTTGTCGTCATAGTTCACGGAGGTGAACACTCCCACCTGGGATCGTGGCCCTGCGGCCCCGAGTCCAGTGTCCTGACTAGTGGACGTGGACAGTGTGAGGAGGAGGGGAGCGGCCGCTCACTGACCTCCCGGAATGAGACGGTTAGCCGCGGGCTGGAGTCAGGACTTACCCCACGTCCCCATCTGGGTGGCACCGGAGCACAGCAGGGTGCCCGGATGAGGGCAGGGACCTCACAGGCGTGAGGAACAGTTCTGTTTTGTGTCCTCTACAGAACCAAGTTGTCGTCGCTGCTGGAAGGAGCTCTTTGGGAGCCCGACTCTCTGGGGCCCTGCACGTCTACAGCCTCGGCCTCGAGTAGAGACTTCCCCTTTTCCTCCTCTGCGTCCCCTCTGTGCCGAGTCATCTCCAGGGTGAGCGTGCTGGTGGACAAAGGGGCACACCCAGGGGAGCCGGGCGGATCCTGCTAGAGGGGGGCTCCTGGAGTGGAGACCGGCCTAGCTGGGACCACGACACGGCGGCGGACGAGAGGTACTCTGCTTCATGTCCCCTCCCAGCGTTTCCTCCCTTGCTTCCCCGGGATTGAAACTTACTCCCATCTTCCTGCCTGGCCGGGCCTGCTGTACAATCGCTCTCCTCTCCCCCACAGACACCTAGGTCTGAGGCCTGGAAAGGCTTCTCTGTGCTTAGCTCTTGGGAAAATCTGTCACAGTTTCTCCTAAAAATGTGCTTTTAAAATTGGTGACCCAGTCCAATCAAAGTGAACCAGCACCGTATACAGGAAAGAATGAGCAGAAAAACAGTACAGTGAGAAGTGGGGGGGGGTGCGGGAGAACCCCAACTCCAGTCACCTGCTGTAAGCGAGTTGGTCCTTATGAGGATTATGGCATTTTCAGGGTTTCATAGAGCGAAGCACAAATCCCAAAGACCTCCCGTTAGTGCCCTCACCTGCTTTTGTAGAAGCAGCTGTTCTGAGAGTTGAACCCAGTGACTCCACTGGTTCTGTGTCTGCCCAAGAGAAGCCCTCGTCGCACTGGGTTGACACGAGCCGTGCCCACAAAACTGGTCCCGTAGAGCTCCGGCTGGAGGCCGCCGCGCGAGCAAGCAGAGGGACGCATGTCGTGGCTTCCCCGGTTCCCGGGCGGAGCTTGCACCGTCCAGGCCTGCAGGTGGGGACACTGGGGGGGAAGGGATCTACCACAGGCTTCTAGCTTCACTAAACACGTGAAGGCGTTCTTACGGATCCTGTAGCCATCAGGGAAGAACCTTTTCCTCCTGGCACTAAAAGCAGAGAAAAGTAACTGATGACAAGATCCCTTTTTAACTTCTCTAGAGGCAGCGTCGAGACTGGTTCAAAGACAACAGGAATCCAGTTGAGGAGTCAAGTTAAAGTAGAAATCAAGGGAAGGCTACTCGAATTAACACTGTGAGCATAAGGGGAGGTGAGGGGAACAACGGGCATATACCTAGAGAGCACCTTGAGATGACTCCTGGGACCGTCACCCTTCCTACAGACGTGCTAGCTGCTGGGTCCCTAGGGAACAGCACAGGGCACAGAGACACCATTTGGTTTCGTTTGGCTAACAATGACTGGTAGCTCGACTTGTGTGAAATACTATTTTTAGGGGCCAGAATTCCTTAACTATATTCACTTACGCGTTGAGACCTCTTCCTTAGAAGTCTGCCTTCCTTCGCACTGCCCTGGCTAGAGAAAGGGTCTGCTGCCCGAGCCGACACACGATCATCATCTACCCAAGGACTGACATTTTTCTCAATGTCTAAACACAGCGGACAGAGGCAAGTTCTCACATAGGATTTTGTACAGGATACTTAACCATCGTAATCCTATATTCAAAAGTGTGAAGGTCAGCCTGGATGGGGGAAATGTACAGGGGAGCCTGCGGCGTCCGATGCGTTATCCCCATAGATGGGTTACGTTTTCACTCTAAGTACTAACACTAGTTCTAAATATGGATTCTGAAACAACAAACATGGAAATACCTTGTAGGGTTTTAATCTCTCAACACAAATCAGCACTTAACTCCATGACCTTTATTTCAAAGATATCAAAACACATGTACATACTTGTGATTTTTCTATTACAAAACTTGCTTCAAGATCAAAATGGTTTCATGCCTTTGAAACAGAGACCTATGGAGATTTGAAGTTTGGGAATGAACTCAGATCTCTGAATGCCCCGTCTGCGTACCATCCATCAGACCACCTCCATAGGTGTTACTAAAGTAATGAAAGTAAATCCTGAGATTCAAGTGTGTTAAATATTGTAACTCCAAAAATAAAGCTGTGTACAACTCTTGGAATAAAAGACCAATAGCTTTTTATTTAGTGGTTATTTCTCACAGTCTGTCTGCTATCTTCTGCCACATTTCCCTAGAGGCCTTCCAAAAACAGTCTATTAAGAATAGCATTCCTTGACCTTGTGAAACAGGATAAGACTGCTTGCTCACTCACATAACCAAATACTTGTGCTCAGTCATTTTAAGTCAAAATTTAAAATCGCCTAATTTCTTAAGCATCCTGCTATCCACAAAGCAGAGCAAGTTGACATTTGACATTTCAAAATCCTCCTTGATCTAACCACCTTCAAGAACTTTATAAACCACCAGTAACTTCTCTTCATTAGATTTAAGAGGTAGTTATGTTTCCCTTTTATTGAGGAAACAGGACTCCCGAAAAAAAAATTTTACTTAAGTCCACAAACTAAGTCACACCAAAAGCAAAAAGGCCAAAATTCTCTTCTGTGCCTGATCAGAGTTAAATCCAGCCCCTTGGGCTTTCAATTTTTCCCCATTCAGTAAAGTCCTATTTCTAACCTATGTACGGTGATAGCCTAAGATCAAGAACAGCAGGGCTCTGAGGTGTGACAAAGAAGAGTGTCCCATGAAATCGAAAGACTATCAAAGATACTTTGTCTTGAAAATCATCACACACATTTACAATGCTAGAGAGGTATGTATATCCACATTCTGACGCCCCCACCTCAAAGCGTGCCCCCGAGCCACGGGGAGGTGCCGAGTGGGCCACTACGTGCTGAGACTAACCCAGCCTGGGCCATCGTATCCTCCAGCTTCTAGTGGCTTCTTCTAACTACACACGGGAGTGGGGAAAACTACTTACCTCCATTTTACCTCCATTTTTGCTCAAATCAGCTACTGGAACAGCATTTTTATTCTCATCACCGAACCACCTGGTAAATGGACTCCTAAACCTTCTCAGAGGACATCCTAGTATGTATCAGGTAACCCCAGTATTAGCGGCATATTACATTCATAGTAAAACCAGCTTGGGCCACGCTGAAGTTGATCTACCTTCTGGTTCTAGGAAGCCCCTCTGTCAGGCTCTGAGGTGGAGGCGTATAGATTAACTGGGCTATATATACTTTCTTTTTTGGCTGTGGGGGGGCCGAGTCAGGAAACGACCTAAACAGTAACAGGATGGAAACAGTTTCTCTCAACATTACCTCCAAAGGCTTCCATTATAGCAAGAAGAGAAAAACCGTTTCAGGGGTCAAGAAAATAAAATCTTGATTACCTGGAATCCATTTAAGCTGATGATATTAAATAATTTCCTTTTTATTTGCCTTATATTAAAGGGGGAAAATACAAGAAAAAGTATGTTAAAGATCGGCTTAAAGCACAAACTTTCAGAGTTTGTTTTAAGGTTAATATGTATTTTTTCCTGCCTTTCCAGTCACCTGAGAGGAAGCTCCCAAGAACATGATCCCCCTAGTAAAAACTACTGCTCCCTGATCTCGTCACTGTGGGCTTGTCAAGGCTTCAGCTGTGGTTGGCCTGAGACATGTATAAATGAGAAAATCTATACAACAATCTATTTTCACATCACATCTATAAAAACACCATTTTAAGGTTGTGGGAAATAGAATTTTGGCCTTTTACAAAGCACATCCTTTGCTTCTTAATTTTGAAAATGCAGAAGTTCTAGCATTATGTAGTGCCATGATATCTTTATCATCAGACATAATTTTAGTGATTTTTTTCCGAGTCTCTGACTCTACAAAAGAAGAGAATGAAAGTACCGGCAGCTTCTCGTGACTACCACGGAAGTGACCCCGTCCCTCCTGTGTTGATGTCTCTAACGGTTCGCCAGGACGCTCCTGCCGGAGCCAAGCCCGTCCGGCCGGAAGCTGGACTTCATTTCCATCCTTCTGTCTGCCTGAAGGGCCTTCTTGGGTAAAGAGGCCATCTAAATAAAGCAGAAAAATGAATCATTTTAGTTTGTGTCTGTCTTAAATGCCACGAGTAAAAGGAGAGGTGACTAGCAGATGGGGAGACCACAGGCCCCGTGTCAGTACCCCGAGTGTTCATTCTGGGTGTCAACTGGGTGTAAAAAGGTAATAAAAAGGGACTTTTTATCTTAATGAGAACACTACGTTTTCTCTATTTCAATCTGAGTTATGACAAAGCTTGCAGCAGAACTGCGAACATCTGTCTAAATGCAGAACGCTCATCACAGAGCGATGCGTTGTGCTTGGGGTCCTAGGCTGTGTGTGTGCCAGGCTCCGTACTAGGAGCAAGTGCTTTCTGTATCTTACACTGTGAAAGAGCCGCTACTGACTTCGCTGACAGGTGCCGAAATGAAGTAACTTGCTCAAGGTCACAAAGCCGGTGACACCACCAGCCCAGGCAGTCAGTGTGCCTGCAGACCCAGACGTCAGCCCCTCGGCTACACTGCACCAACCCAGACCCTTCATACCACGGGGGGTAGAGGAGCTTCTAGTTGTCGTCCCAGGAATGACAGCAAGCGCCTCCAGATGAGGCCACTTCCCATAAACATAATTCCCGTAATTAGCCAGAACACTCTGTGGTCCTAAAAGAGAACAGAGAGTTACTTTCGATCACAAAAGGTCAGGTTGCTTAGCAGTAAAATTCCCCAACTACGAGTGCCCCAGAGCTGAAAGAAGCCTTATGGTGTTCGTACAGCTCTTTCCTATAGAAAGGACCCAAGAACAAGCCTTGATAGCATCCAGAGAATCAGAATAACTTAGAAGAGAAACAGGAAATAAGAGGGCTTCAATATTTAAACATCATCTGTGAGCCAAACATAACCACTTTTACTTTGTTCCTCCCAGTCTTCGTTTACATGTATACAAATTTTAATAGTTATAATCACAGAGGACGTACAACCGAATTTACATTTTTTGCTTTTATAGCCACAGTTCAAGCTGTGAGCGGAGGTGTCCGGGGTACCACGACACCCTAGAGTATTTTGAATTTTCAAGGAAAACACAATGACAACCGCAGAATAGTCCTAGCTACTTGATAAACAACTAGTTAGGTAATATCACAGAAATGAAGTCATAAAAGCAACTTTTGGTCTAGTAATCCTATGGAAAAATTACTGAGACATTAGACACTAAATGCATCATGAACCAAGAAAGTTTGGGAACCTCTGACTTAGAGTAAACATTTTCCCGTCATTTTCAAGCTTGTACCATCTGGTGGTGTAACGTTCACACATCCGTGCATGGAACCACAGACACCCAGGGAAGGGATCCCATCTCCGGCTACGCCACAGCTGGCTATCAACCACAGCCTGGGTAGCTCCGGAGAGGGAGAGCTGCCCTGCCCCGAGGTGGTGTGTTACACAAATGGTTAGCTCTCACTGGCGGAAATGCACACCATACAGGAGGGAGAAACCCTTCCCTTTGGAACAGGAACTTAGACATATATCAGGAAGACAAAAGTGCTAACACAAGTTAAATATTTTTGGTGAACACATTTCCAGTTATCCAAAAAGAGGGTGTAGTTTATTAAGTAAAAATTACGTTTAAACGAGATTTAGAATAGATTACTAGTGTCTTTACTGTAGACTGGTTCTATAATCCACCTATGAATAAAAATCTGAGAATGCCAAAATGTGATAAACTAGAGAGATAAGTTCCAACCAAGCCTGAAATTCCAAACACACACAGAAACTGTGGGAAGATGGCACAGCAGGAGGACCGGAAGTGCACCTCGTCCCGCAGGCACAACTAGACAACACATCAGTGTAAGTAACACAGAGAATGACCTGAAGACTGACAGAACAGATTCCACAAGTGGAAGAAGGGGCCACATCAAAGAGGGCAGGAAGTGCAGAGACCTGGTGGGGAGCTCAATGACACTGTGGGGCTGCCCACGAAAGTAAGGAACCTGCCAGCACAGAGAAGCACACTATCACACTGGGGAGCCTGCACGGGAAACAAGTCCCCATAACATCTGGCTTTGAAAACCAGAGGGGCTGAGTTTTATGAGTTTTTACAATCAGCAGGACTTAAAACGGAATTTTAAAAAATCAGCAGGCTCAACTTCAGGAGAGCAGAGAGGGTGAGAGAAAACTGAGTCCCCACCATTAAAGAGACAGCCCAATAGCCTGGGGAGATCCAGCATAAAGGGAGCAGTCTGAAAAGACCTGGGGCATACAGTGGGAGAGCTGCTTGCTAATCTCAGAGTGTGTTCTGCAGAAACAGATCTTGAGAGACTCCTCCAGGAACAAAGGACCTGCAGGTGCCATCCACTGCCCCCCCCCCCCGCGCCCCCAAACACACAGCTGCCCGGGGGAACTAGCACAGCACTCACTGATTTGCTTACACTGCACCCAACCTCCCCCCCGAGCTTCCCATCCACACCCTCCAGCCAGGCCGGCCTCAGTCCCAGCTCCCCCAGAAGACCCACACAAACCCTGCTAACGCTGAGGCTCCCATACCCGGTGGGGGGGGGGTTGCATCCACCCCCTCCAAAGCAGGAGCCCATCAAAAGCAGCACCCCCCTCCTGGCCCTGTGCAAGCTGCCCCCATAGGGGCCAGCACCACTCCAAAGTACCTCCTGCCTGGGGAGAAGGGAAGCTAACCACACACACTGAATGTGGCCCCAAAAGTGGGCTGGGGGCAGATGGCTGGTCAGACTGCAGGCCCTGCCCACCCATGAAAGCTTCTCGGGGACAGTGCAGGGAAGCAGTCTGCCGCTCTGGCAAACACCTGGTCTGACCCAACTCAAGCCCAGGGTGGCCCCAGATCGACCCACTGACGCCACAGGCAGCAAACACGGCCACAGTAGGCAAAAACAGCCATGTGGACACCTGGACTGCAGGCAAACACGGCCCGGCCACACGGGGGGTGGGGGGGGTGCACACAGCACACCGAGAGGAGAGCTCTGAAGCACCAGGTTCTGGTGAACAGGGACCTCGCACAGCAGGCAGACAGGACCTCTTGCCCATGCGGCCACCACCTTCAAGGGCAGGAGACACAGCTGACTTTCCTCACACACACACACACACACACAAACACTGAGAGGCAGACAAAACGAGACAAAGGAATTTGTCCCAAATGAAAGAACAGGAGAAATTCACAGCAAGAGACCAAAGTGAAATGGAGATAAGCAGTATGCCTGACGGAGAATTTACAGTAATCATCAGGGGCGCCTGGGTGGCTCAGCCATTAAACGTCTGCGTTCGGCTCAGGTCATGATCTCTTACGGTCCTGGGATCGAGCCCCGCATTGGGCTCCCTGCTCAGTGGGAAGCCTGCTTCTCCCTCTCCCACTCACTCTGCTTCTGTTCCCTCTCTCTCTCTCTCTGTCAAATAAATAAATAAAATCTTAAAAAAAAAAATGATCATATACTCACTGAACTTAAAAGTGGAGGACATGAGTGAGACCCTTAACTTTGAATTTATCATGATAAGAAAGAACCATTCAGAGATGAAGAACACAATAAATGAAATTAAAAATATACTATATGGAATAACTAGTAGGCTAGAGGACGCAGAAGAACAGATCAATGACCTGGAGGACAGAGTCATGGAAAGTAAAGTTGAGCAGGTAAGAGAAAAAAAAAATTATCCAAAACAAGAGCAGATTTAGGGAACTCAGTAGCTCCATCAGGTGTAATAACATTGGCATTATAGGGATCCCAGAAGGAGAAAAGGGGGTATCAAATTTACGTGAAAAAATAATAGATGAAAACTTCTAGGGGCGCCTGGGTGGCTCAGTGGGTTAAAGCCTCCGCCTTTGGCTCAGGTCATGATCTCAGGGTCCTGGGATCGAGCCCCACATCGGGCTCTCTGCTGGGCGGGAAGCCTGCTTCCCTCTCTCTCTGCCTGCCTCTCTGCCTACTTGTGATCTCTCTCTGTCAAACAAATAAATAAAAATCTTAAAAAAAAAAAAAAAGAAAAAGAAAAAAAACTTCTAGAATCTGGGAAAGGAAACAGAAATCCAGATCCAGGAGGCACAGATGTAGCCCAACAAAATCAACCCAGGAGGTCCACACCAAGACACACAGTAATTGGGGCGCCTTGGTGGCTCAGTAGGTTAAGAGTCCGCCTTCAGCTCAGGTCATGAGCTCAGGGTCCTGGGACTGAGCCCTGTGTCATTAGGCTCTCTGTCCAGCACGGAGTCTGCTTCTCCCTCTGCCTCCAACTCCCTCCCCGCCGCCTCCCTCCCCCACCATGCTCACTCTCTCTAATAAATTAAATAATTAAAATCTTTAAAAAAATTTAATTAAAATGGCAAAAAGTGGTGATAAAGAGAGGATTTTAAAAGAAGCAAAAGAAAAAAGTTAAATACAAAGGAAACCCTATATGGCTATCAGCTAATTTCTCAGCAGAAACTGCAGACAAGAAGGGAGTAGCATGATAAATTCAAAGGGCTGCAAGGGAAAAATCTGCAGCCAAGAATACTCTATCTCACAGGGTTGTCATTCAGAATAGGAGAGAGAGAGTTTCTCAGAGAAACAAATTAAAGGAATTCATTACCACTAAACTAGCCTTATAAGAAATGTTAAAAGGGGACTCCTTGAGTGGAAAGGAGAGACCATAAGAGACAGTGTGAAGAGTAGGAAACATAAAAGCAGTAGAAATAAGTACATCTGTAAAAATCAGTCAAAGGACTCATCGTAAAAGGGTGTAAAGTATGACACCTAAAAGGTGGGGGGGGGGGAGGAGTAAAGAATGGGTTCAAACTTAGGCAACCATCAGCTTAATACAGACTGCTACATGCAGATGTTATATACAAACCGTGGAAACCACAAACCAAAAACCAGAAAGAAATATGCAAAACATTAAAAAAAAAAAAAAGGACTCCAAGTGTAACACTACAGAAAGTCAACTAATCATGAGAAGAGAGCAAGGGAAGAAAGGAATACAGAAGAACTATAAAATCAACCATTAAAGAAGTAACAAAATGGCAAAAAGTACACATCTATCAACAATTACTATGAACGTCATAAATGGACCAAATGCTCCAATCAAAAGACGCAGGGTGACAGAATGGATAAGAACAAAAGACCCATCTCATGGTGCCTACAAGAGACTCACCTCAGATCTAAGGACACCTGCAGATGGAAGGTGAAGGGATGGAGAAGCATTTATCATGCAAATGGATGTTAAAAGAAAGCCCGGGTTGCAATACTTACATTGGAAAAAATACTTTAATATAAAGACTGTAACAAGAAACAAAGACATAATAATAATAAAGAGGACAATCCAACAAGATATAATAAGCTGGTTGAAAAAAAAAAATCAACACAACTGATAAGCCTTTAGTCAGACTCATCAAAAAGAAAAAGAGAAAACTCAAACAAAATCAGAAATAAAACAGGAAATAATAACCACCATCACAGAAATACAAAGGATTGTAAGAGAATACTATAGAAAATTAAACGCCAAAAAATTGGATAACCTAGAGAAACGGAATCCCTAGAAACATATAACCTCCCAAAACAGAATCAGGAAGAAATAAGCAAATCTGAACAAATTATCAGCAATGTTATTGTATCAGTAATAAAAAAAAAACTCTCAACAAATAATAGTCAGGACCACATAGCTTCACAGGTAAATTCTACCAAACTTTATTGATTATTTTATTTTTGTGTGTGTGTGTAAAAACCCCAGAGCACCCCAATGTCCCTTTTATATTCTGTGTTATTTGACAAGCTTATAATAATTCTGTCTCTCTAAGCCATCAGAGATCACATGAACTTTCCCCAAAAAAGATGACAATATATATATAAAACATAAGATGCGTATTTTTCTACATATTCTTTTAAAAGATGACTTCTAAACGTGACAAAATGATATTGGATATTACTAAACTGCCATCTACTGTGCTTGTTCACCCAGTACACAATATCATTGATAGGCTTGCCTTTTCTGATGAGTACACGATTTCTTTTTTCCAGCTGTTTGACATTTTCTTTCCCTTGTTTTAGCCATGTGTACTCACTCGGATGACACCTCCAGGTCCAGCAGCTGTGAGACTGCCTCCTTAAGTTTCATGCCCCATGGGACTGGCTTACCCCCTCTTGTCCTAGCACTCTTTGCCCCAGTGTGGGCCCCAGTCAGCTGTTGCAGCTATGGAAGACAGCTAGAACTCCAAGGAAAACTTCTTTCTGGCAAGAGGGCCAGGAAGAGGGGTCCATTTTGGTACAGGAATCTGTGCGTTAGAAATGTTTATACCAGGGTTGTTTGTAACGACAAACCTCACCTGCTAAATCTACGCTGAGCAAACCGCGGTCCCAAACTCAAACCTTCTACCAAACCTCAAAGAAAAATTATTATCCATTCCTCTCAAACTAGTTCACAACAACCAAAACAAAACAAAACAAAAAAAAAAAAAAGAAAAAGGAAAACTTTTAAATTCATTCTATGAGGCCAGCATCACCCAGACACCAAAACCAGATAAAGACACTACAAAAAAGAGAACTACAGGCTAATTATCTCTGATGAACACAGATGCAAAAAAACCTCAACAAAATACTAGCAAATCCAATCCAATAATACATCAATCATTCATCACTGTCAAGTGGAATTTATTTCTGGGTTGCCAGAGGTAAAGGGGTATCACATCTGTTGCTTACTCTCAAGTGGTTTTAGAAAAAAAAGGCTGTACATAAAAACAGAATGAAACAGGGAAGGTGATACAATGTTGGTGACAAAAGAATCTGGGTGAAGGCTCCATGGCAATTCTTTGACTATTCTTACAAGAGTCTAAAATTATCTTAAAACAAAAAGTAAAAAAATGTTTTTCCTATCCTGGGTTGACCACACGGGGGCAGAGACCTTGACATCTGTGGATTCAGTCCACATGTCTGAGCTGTTCTTCAGGTAACCTAGACATGTAATTTGTAACTGATGAAGCACTGACCCGAATTTTGTTCTGCGGGAGCCAATCACTCTGTACTGAGCACGTAACTGACCACGAACCACTCACCTCCCATTGTAACTGGGTTGCTCTACACCTGGGACTGCATATTCTGGAACTATCAAAGAAGAATTTCTAAAAATCCCCTTTTTTAAAATAGGCGTTAAATGAAAAAATATTTAAGTATAAAATGAAAAAAGTATAAAAGTCAGTTTGTAGACTGTATGTACATAAACACACTTCTTAACTTAAATGATCTGAGAGAATGACAAGAACTGTATAGAGTTCTGTAGCCACGTGCTGGGGAATCTGCAAAGGTCTTTAGAAGTTATCTTTGGAGAATTTCAAGGGTTGGTTTATGTTGCACAAGATGCTTTGGTTACTTCTGAACTTTTTAGTTACTACATGTGGGCTTAAAAGCCTCCCGACAGATGGCACATTAAATCCAAACCCTCACTAGGCTCTACGAATTCAATATCATCTCCCACTTGTCTGCCCTCTGACTTGTTCCCTACCTCTCCTCTCTGGCCTCACCCTCTCCTGCCCTCTCTGCCCTTGCTGTTCCTTGAACAAGTGCAGCCCATTCCTGCTCCGGTAATTTCGTGTAGTTCCCCCCTTAGAACACTTTCCCTCTGACCTTCCCACTTTCTAGCATCGCCTCCTCAGAAAGACATTCTTGACCACCCTATCTTTAAAATGCTCCTATCTCACCTCCTGGGAACATTCTCCATCCTTTTTTTTTTTTTTTTTTTAAGATTTTATATATTTGTTTATTTGACAGAGACAACAAGAGAGGGAACACAAGCAGGGGGCGTGGGAGAGGGAAAAGCAGGCTCCCCGCTGAGCAGGAAGCCCCATGTGGGGCTTGATCCCAGGACCCTGGGATCATGACCTGAGCCAAAGGCAGACGCTTAACGACTGAGCCACCCAGGCGCCTCCATCCTCCAGCCTTTCACCTGGCTTTCTCTTTCTGCCACTCACCACCTGACATACCCTCTGTATATCTGCTCCTCTCCTCCTCGAGGGCAGGCACTCCCCGCCGTTTCCCCGGGGCCAAAAGCAGCGTGCACTATAGAGCAGGCACCAAAACACGCGTTTACAAGATGAAGGAACAAATGCACTGCATTGATTTTTCTTTCACATCTGATTATGAGGCATGTGAAAGTGACTAACACCGACTGTGCCTCAGAGAAGTTCGTCCTCGGAGGTGGCGCATAAACTGAGATGTGAGAGGTGAGCAGAGGCCGGCCTGGCAGGAGAGGGGGAGCCGAGGACAGCTGTGGCTGGGAGCAAGCCCGCCGGGGAGGAAATACCGATGTGACACCCGCGGCGAGGGCGAGGCAGCTGGCTTCAGCGCGGAGGCGTGGGCGCACACACCAGGAGAGCCCTGCAGGCCAAGGAGTCTGGGTCTTTATTTTAAGGGCAATCAAAAACCCGTGAATCATTTCACGGAAGACGGACCACCAGGTTTGCTGCTTTTGCAGACCACTTTGGAGAAGCAAAGAGTGGTCCTGATGAGAGATGACATGGATTGAACTGGTTGGCAGCCAAAGAGACAGAACAGACCTTACAAATGAATGAGGACACAATGGAATACTACTCAGTCATCAAAAAATGAAATCTTGCCATTTTTAACGTCATGGATGGAGCTAGAGGGTATTATGCTAAGAGAATTAAGTCAGTCAGAGGAAGACAATCTATGATTTCACTCATACGTGGGATTTAACAAACAAAACAGGATCAAGGGGAAGGGAAGGAAAGATAAAATAAGACGGAATCAGAGAGGGAGACAAATTATAAGAGACTCTTAAATCACAGGAAACAAACTGAGGGTTGCTGGAGGGGTGGTGGGGAGAGGACACCTCATGTAATGAGCACTGGGTGTTATACAAGACTGATGAATCACTGACCTCTACCTCAAACTAAAACGCTATGTGTTAATTAATTAAAGTAAAATAAATTAAAAAAAAAGATTAATGAGGACACAGAGCCAGAGTGTGCTGAATGCATATTCAGATTATTTTCTAGAAATCCTACAGGAAGATATTTTCTGAAAATATCAGGCTACAATGATAGGAAGAACTCTGGCACCTTAGTGTCATATTAATATGAAAAAGCAGCAAAATGGAGAGTGCAAGTCTTGGGTTCAGATCACAACTGTGATTTTATAGCACTGTGCTCTTGAGCAAATCACTTCAACTTCCTGAGCCTGTTTTCTCATCTATAAAGTAGGGATAATACATCCATCTTCAGAGCTGTGATCTCACCAAATAAAGCAAGCAAACTACCAATGCCGGGAACATGAGAACAAGAAAGGGAGTCTTTCGTTAGCATGGCCTCACTGTGCGATCCTGCTTACCACCACCACCTCATGGCATGATCCTGAGAGAGCACCAACTCATCCTATGATCCCGCATCACAAGAGCCTCACGGTGCGATCCTGCGGGAGCACCACCTCATCCTGTGATCCCGCATCACTAGAGCCTCATGACACAATCCTGCGGGAGCACAACCTGATCCTGCGATCCTGCACTGATCCTGCATCACCAGACCCTCAGGGCGCGATCCTGCAGAAGCACCACCTCATCCTGTGATCTCATCACCAGAGAGCCTCACTGCGCGATTCTGCGGGAACACCACCTCATCCTGTGATCCCTCATCGCCAGAGCCTCATGACGCGATCCTGCGGGAGCACAACCTGATCCTGCGATCCTGCATCACCAGAGCCTCAGGGCGCGATCCTGCAGAAGCACCACCTCATCCTGTGATCTCTCATCACCAGAGAGCCTCACTGCGCGATTCTGCGGGAACACCACCTTATCCTGTGATCCCGCATCACCGGAGCCTCATGGTGTGATCCTGCGAGAGCATGCTCTCTTTGATGGTGTGATCCTCCAAGAGCACTGCTTCACAGTGTAATACTGTTTTGTCAAACTTTTTCCACGTGTGGTTCCGTTTTTTGAGAAAATGAGGTAACCACGGCTACAGTTATATTTATGTTACAACAGGGTCTAAAAATACTGCCTCAATTTTGAATGAATTAGAGTTACATTACATTTTCATTCACTTGAGGTATATATATGTTAAGACCCTTTTTTAAGATTTTATTTTTAAGCAATCTCTACTCCCAATGTGAGGCTCGAACCCACAGCCCCAAGATCGAGAGTTGCATGCTCCACTGACTGAGCTAGCCAGGTGCCCCTTAAAGTCCATTTTAAAAACATGATCTTCAAAACAAAAAATAATCCCTAGATCACTGAAATAACAGTCTCACCTCTTCAAGGGAAGATTCCAAATTCATTCCAAAAGCAACTCCCATTAGTCCAAAGAGGGAAAGAGAGAAGGTTCCCATGGTCAACTGTAGGTTCAACCTCATCATCACATTACGGTGGCTGGAGAGGAGAACAGCTTAGATCAGAAGGGCCAACTACACACAGCAAATTCATGAAATCATTAAAGACTCCATAAATTAAATCTACACCTTTAAAAAAGGACATCTTTCTATGTAGCATTTATAGATAATGATGGTATAACTCCTCTCAAAATGACAGTTTCCTTAAAAGCTTTATCACTTTAGAATTCCTTTGATTGCTCTACAGGATGCTTTCTTACCTGTCCAGATTGATGAATATGATACTTTGTGAATCATCAATCAATACCCTGAGTTCCCGCGTTGCATTGGAAAGATCCTCAGCTAATCGGTAGTAGTTTTCCAAGAGCAACTCCATCTCTTCTGCATGGTCGATTCCAGCACTGCTCTTTTCACTTCGGCAAAGAGTTAACATAATTAGCACACCCCCAACACAGGTATCACCCATTTGGTACCAAAAATTTACTGAATCCGTATATAATATTCGACTATGAATGAAACAAGTGGCCTTTGTTTTTTCTATTGCGGTGACTGAGCTCAATCAGTGAGTGGCTTTGTCAAGTGATCCTAAACACTAGAAAGAGAAACCTGAGGGTGCAGGTTCCGGCCTACAGGCTAGCTGGGTTCTGTACTCGGCGGCCCCAAGTCAAGGGATTCTCACGCACATATGCACTACCAGATATAGGATAATTCAGATGCGTAAATGCTGATGAAGGAGTGCAAATTAGTGAAAATAAGGTAAAACAAAACTAAAAACAAAATAAAAAGCTTTTCCTTTCCAAGGCAGATATATAATGTCATTTTCATATATGAAGAAAGATGTTCTTAAATGATGTCAATAGTCACTTTGTGCCCCTTTACTCAAACCCACCACCCCTACCAAGGAAAGTAAGGAGGACTGAAGTATTCTGTGAAAGACACTTATATCACAGAGTATATTAGACATGGGCTGGCCTGATAAGCAAAGCACACGAGGTTACAAGTGTGCTCAAGTTTCTGCTACTCTGTCTGCTATATAATAGCCCTTATAATCTTAATTTTTCCTTATTAGAATATAGGTAACTGATTTCCCAAAATGCTTCAAAAAATCTGTACAGATTGTGGAAACTGTACACATTACAGAGGTGTGTCCATTAATTTCTAATATTTGTCTCCAAAGAACAAAAATGAAACATTCTGAGTACTTAATAAACATTTAACTTGACGTGCATAAGAATAAATAATTTCTAATTCTGTAAGAGATAAAAGGTTTCTAAGATAAGCCTTTTTATATTAGACCAAAGTTACAGAATATATGCCAGTGTCTTATCCTTCTTCACCCCTCCTTCCCTGCGCCCATGTGATATCTTTCCCTCTCTTCCACTGTACTCCCCAGGCTAAGTCATTCGGGTAGATGTGTGCGCCACTTTGGGGGTCAGGCCCTTGAGGATAAAGGTAATGGTGTGTTTGTATTCATCACCGCCCAGCATAGTGCTGTGTACACAGCAGACATTCAACATATCCTCATTAAACTAAACTATGGGGAAATAGTGAAACAAGTGGGGATAAAAAGTGCCTATATTTTCTATTCTGGAGAAAACATTATGTGTTCTAAGAAGAACCATCCTGAAGAAGAACTGATTCTAACAAAATTAGTAACAAAGCATGATTACATACTTACAAGACTTGTGGGTCACTCCACTTTGTTAGACAGAGCTCTTCCAGCAGCTCTTCTTCATCCAAGATCTCCAAAACGGACTCTTTGAAAATTTTAATATCCGTTTCTAACTCTGACAGACTATAAGAGTAGTTGTATAGAAATGATCAATAACATTAACTTATAAACACATTTCCCAACTAAAAAACATACCTTTTTAAAGTATTTGACCAAGTAGACCCACTTATACATTCATGGTAAATACCAACTTGTAAAAGAATTTTTCATATTTACCATGCACATTAAGAATCAATTCCCACCCCAAAAATAAATTAAAGACCCTGATACAACATTTTATGCAAAAATAACTTTTCCATAATCATTAGTCTATGTGCCCTTTTTAGCTCAACTTCTCACCTAGGCTACCTTCCAACTTGGAAGGCTCAGAAAGAAAACCATTACCATTAGCAAAACTATTTGTTATTTTTAAAACGGGGAATAATCACACTGATTTTGTATCTGAATTAATGCTATACATTTTCTATTAGGACTACTAAAAGAGAAGCTTAAGATATTTTTGTCTACCTCCCAAATTGGTAAATCACCCATATTTACCTTTTGCCATTTTGTAGTAAGATGTGCAGTTTGCTTCTGTCTACAGAAGAATGTTTGGGATCCACTAAAGCTTCCAATGTCTCAAGGATCAGTGGCTGCAAAATGCTAAGTTTCCCCTGAAGAGTGCTGATCTAGATAACAATATGACCTTTCATAAGAATCAAAACAATCTTTTTAGAATACTCAGGGTCAGTGAATCCTCTGATTAAACACAGAAATCTGTAATAGCTAGGAAGGCTGGTAACATTTCAGAACATGGTCACTGCTGGAATGCCTATTTCAGATGATTCATAAACTAGATCTACCAGGTTAAAAGATAACCATGCATACTGTTACCAGGCTTGCATTTGGTTGACAGGGAATTAACTCTCGTAAGAGTCTTCCCCCACAAACATTTATTATGAAAGGAATGACAGACTGCTTAAAACCTGCCATTTCATGGTTAAAACACATACTTTACATTTGGTAAAAAATACCCATGTTCTTCGTAAACAGAACACAGTTCAAAATTCCTATGAAAAAAAATTCTTCCAAAAACCAAAACATAACTTGGGACTTAAGAAATAAACCAGTGTCAAGTCAAGAGTATACTACTTATTATTCAGGCATTCAGCAGGAAAGCACTGATACTGCTATATCCGTTATTAAAATATTGAAATATTTCCGTACCAGCTGGCAAATAGCATAACAGAATTAAGCAGTAATTAGGAAAACAAATGAATGGCATAAAAGCCAGCATGTACTATTCATCTCAGCATGAGCTCCTGAGAGCTTACTTAGCCCATGTAGCCTGTCACTGACCACTGGCTGCACCTTCCCTCCTTTCCCTCCCCTGCATTTTCCCTGTTTAGTAACTGTGCTCCAACTAGTCACCATCTCCTTCGCTGGTACTAGCTGGTGCTCCTGCCTCATGAACCCGAGTAAGTGGGGGATGTAGCCATTTTCTACTCCCTCGGTACAGCGGGGCAGACAAAAGAAAAGGGTCCGGGTTCATCCAGTCCTCACCCACTGCACATCCTCTTCACCTGCTTCCTTCCCTCCCTCCCCTTAGCATGCTCCTGAACCAACTGCCGCATGCAGCCAGCTCCTGAACCATACTACCCTGACTACTGGGGGGAAGAAAAGATAATGAACAATTTGTGGGGCCAGGAGGGCAGTGACCACTGTTGTTCAGGGCCTGACAGGGTCCCTAGACACCCAGGAACTATCCACATAACGGGGAATCATTAGAAGAATTATACCTGGTTCCTACGTCAAAGCAGGTCTCAAACAGTGGCACCATCTAGCTGCCTCCCAGGATTGTGCACACAAATCAGAGTGATGTGGACAGTATTAGAATGATTTGAGCTATAATGTTTACCATGTATATGCGGTTTTACAATATACAACTTAGTTACAGAATAATAGGGAATGCATTTAAAACTTTTTTGATATGTTGTTATATCCTATTTAGGATGTTAAGTATTTTGAATTATCACCCCTCAAATACAATTATTAAAATTTTACAAAGGACAGCCAACTTAAAATGTGCTTAACTGAATGTCATAATACGACTCTCAAAGAGACTCTATAAACTGTCCCTAGAGACCTCAGATCTATTTGATTGGACCATATAGCTTAAGAATTAAGTACTTTCTCCACATAGGACCCTCAGAGATGTTTTTGTTTGGAGGTAGGGTGTGGTTAGGGATGGTGCCATTGAAACAATACCAACTTGTCTTCCTACTCAATAGCATTTTAAAACAAGAACAAATTCAAGAAGCGAAATAAAAACAGGCTTACCCAATATTGTAGGAGTGCTTCTATAGCCCTAAACTCAAAAGGTAAAGGGTATGTGACAAGTTGTCCTTCTCCAGCCAACTGTGAAGGGAGTTCCCGGAACAGCCATTGCTCTAAATTTAAATTACGATAATCTAATATCAGAAGACACTCTGGAGTTATTACAGCTTTCAAATACTGTAAAAAAAAAAAAAAAAAAATATACATAAGTACACACACGCACACACACATGCATATATGCAAGTTGTATAGCTATAGGAAAAGAATAACATTCATAAAATAGAGTTTAATATTGATTTAATTCTGGATTAAGCCTAAACCAAATCACTATTAAAAGAAACAAGATATTTTTTGAAGAAAGGAAGCCTAAAACATATGTACGTCTACCTCACTCTCAACACAACTGGAATTAAGCTACATATCAAGATTTCCAGGATAATTGGGAGAACAACAAAGAACAAAGAAAACAAGGTATTCTTAAGCCATATATTTGGTAGACTTTTAGAAAAGATTTAGTTTAATCATGACTACTTTGGCTGAAATGTAAAAGTTGCCTTTTTAAACTGTCACCAAAACATACTGAGCTAATCCGAAATCATAAAGATGAAACATAGCCTTAGTACTCCAATTTAGAGCACCAAGAAATTAGAAATTTATTCTAAAGACTGGCATCGTTAAAGTTAGAAGAGTAGCCTGTGGCCACTGTATTAGTGATATAAAAATTGGAGATTTTTCACATTTTTCCCCAACGTATTATGAAAATTTTTAAACATAAAAGTTGAAAAATTACACAGTGAACGCCTATAAACATATCATTTAGACTGTACAAATAACATTCCTCTAGATTTGCTTTATCACACACTTCTCTCATCAAAGAGATAATTTTTTAAAAAATGATGAGGGGAAAGAAAAAAATTATTTTAATTCCAGTATACTTAACACAGTGTTATATTAGTTTCAGGGGTACAATACAGTGATTCAACACTTTCATACATCACCTGGTGCTCATCACAGCAAGTGCCCTCCTTAATCCTCATCGCCTGCTGCCCCCCTCCCCCACCCACTTCCTCTCTGGTAACCATCTGTTTGTTCTCTATAGTGAAGAGTCTGTTTCTGCCTGTGCTCTCTTCTAGGGTTTTTATGGTTTCAGGTCTCATGTTTAGGTTCTTAATCCATTTTAAGTTTATTTTTGTGTATGGTGTAAAAGAGTGGTCCAGTTTCATTCTTTTGGATGAGGCTGTCCAGTTTTCCCAGCACCATTTATTGAAGAGACTGTCTTTTTCCCATTGCATATTCTTGCCTCTGTTATCCAAGATTAATTGACCATATAAACATGGGTTTATTTCTGGGGTTTCTATTCTATTCCTGATCTATTTTTGTACCATTACCATACTGTTTTGATTACTACAGCTTTGTAATATATCTTGAAATCTGGGATTGTGATGCCTCCAGCTTTGTTCTTTTTTAAGACTGCTTTGGCTATTTGGGGTGTTTTGTGGTTCCATACAAATTTTAGGGTATTTGTTCTAGTTTTGTGAAAAATGCTGTTGGTGGGAGGAAAAGACGGTGGTGGAGTAGGACGCTTAGCTTGCCTCCTCCCACCAATACAATTTAGGTAATTATTAAACCATCCTAAATACCCCAGAAATCAATCTGATGACTGGCAGATGAAACTCCACAACTAAAGGTAGAGGCGAGACCACAAAAACGATAGGAAATATGGAGATGCAATTTGTGCCCGCTGTGGTGGGGAGGGAGCCATGGTTGCAGGGAAGGACAAGAGACAGACCACCACACAAGAGAACGCATTGGGAAACAAATCCCCACAGCAATTGGCTTGAAAAGCAGGAGAGCCTGAATTTCGTGAGTTAAAGCCTGGGGTTTTTTTTAAAGGTCAGCAAGCTTGGAGCAGAGAGGACACTGGGGCAGCTATTGGAGAAAAGGCAGGGCAAACAGCCCTTGGACATAGAGCATGCCAACAGCAATCCGAAGAGCACCTGGGGCACACAGTGGGGAAATGTTAGCTGCTCATCTTGGAATGTGTCCCAGAGAGGTAACATTCATGGAGAGACCACTCAAGGAACAAAGGACAGTTAGGCACCATTTCTCTCCCCTGCCCCTCAGCATAAACACAGAGCCACCTGCAGAAACCAGCCTATCGGCAACCCTCACTACCTAACTTGCTTACACCAATTCTCGCTACCCCACACTCTGGTGGAACGGTCGTCTCAGTCATGCCTGTCTCAGTCCCAGCACAGCAGGCTCCCTCCCCCAGAAGACCAGCCCAAACCCTTGCTCATACCTCATCTCCTGATCCAGGAGTTTTGCGAGGCCTTGGTTTCCATGGCAGTGGCAAGAGCTCTCATTTCACAAGCTGATCAGAGCACACCGAAGTTAAAATGTGTCACATTCAGGCTAGAGGCAAACATTGTCCACAACAGGCAAAGAGAGCCTCTACAGATGATTAGATGACTGGCCTGAAGGACAAAGTGGCCAGGACACAACAGCAGAGCTCTGCCAGCACACACTGGAGATACTCACAGAAGTGCCAGGCCCTGGGAAACAGGGGACACCACATTTCAGGGCACTATAGGACCTCTTTTTCATAAGGCCATTATCTTTAAGAGCAGGAGACATAGCTGACTTTACTAACACACAGAGATAGGCACAGAGACTTCGACAAAATGAGAAGTCAGAGAAATTTATCCCAAATGAAAGAACAAGACAAAGCCACAGCCAGAGATCTAAGTGAAATAGATATAATATGCCTGATGGAAATTTAAAATGACGATCATAAGGATACTCAATGAACTTGAGAAAAGAGTGGAGAATATCAATGAGATCCTTAATGAGATGAGGAATAATAAAGAGATAAGGGGATCAATAAATGAAATGAGAAACATTTCGCTTGATGGAATGAAGAAAAGGCTGGAAGAAGCAGAGGAATGAATTAATGACCTAGAAGACAGAGTAATGTAATCAAGCTGAACAAAAAAGAGGAAAAAGAATTAAGCAACAGGAAAACAGTTACGGAACTCAGTGACTCTATCAAATGTTATAACATTCATCTTGTAGGAGTCCCAGGAGAGAGAGAAAAGGGGGTAGAGGATTTACTTGAAGAAATAATAGCTGAAAACTTCCCTAATCTGGAGAAGGAAACAGATACCCAGATTCAGCACACACAGAGAACTCCCAACAAAATTAACAAAGGCATAACCACACCAACACATATTGTAATTAAAATGGCAAAATATAGTGATAAAGAAAAAAAATATAAAAAGCAGCAAGACAAAGATGATGGTAACATACAAAGGAAACCCCATAAAGTTATCAGATTTTTCAGCAGAAACTTTCCAAGACAAAGGGGTGGCATGATATATTCAAAGTTCTAGATGAGAAAAGCCTGAGGCTGAAAATACTTTATCCAGCAAGGCTATCATTCAGAATAGGAGAGTGAGAATTTCCCAGAGAAACAAAAACTAAAGGAGTTCATGACAACTAAACCATCCCTGTAAGAAATATTAAAGGGGAATCTCTGAGTGCAAAAGGAAAGACTAAAAATGACAGTATGAAGTTTAGAAACACAAAAGCAGTAAAAATGAATATATCTATAAAAAAAAATCAGTCAAGGAACTCACAAATTGAAAGGATGTAAAATATCCCATATACCTAAAACATGGGGGGATTGGGGGGGGGGGATGGGGAGAATGGTTCCAAACTTAAATGACCATCAACTTCATAAAGACTGCAATATGAGTAAGATGTTATATACAAACGTAATAATGACCACAAATCAAAACTAATTATAGATATATAAAAAAATGAGGACTCCAAGTATATCACTAAAGAAACCCAGCAAGCCATGAAATAAAGCCAAGAAAGGATCAGAGAAAATCCTGAGACAACCACAAAACAAGTAATAAAGTGGCATAAATACACTTCTACCAAATTACTTTGAATGTAAGTGGAATAAACACTCTAATAAAAAGACATAGGGTATTAGAATAGATTAAGAAAAAAAAAAAAAAAAGACTGATCTATCCGCTGCTTACAAGAGACTCATTTTAGACCTACACACTGAAAGACTGAAAGTGAGGGGATGGAGAAGCATCTTTCATGCAAATGGCAAAGAAAGCCAGAGAAACAATACTTATATCGGACAAAACAGACTTAAAAACAAAGGCTGTAATATGAGACAAAGAAGAATATTATATAATAATAAAAGGGACAATCCAATAAGAAGATATGACAACTGTAAATATTTATGCACCCAACATGGGAGCACCCAAATGCACAAAATAGCTAATGACAAACATAAAGGAAGTAAATGATACTACTACAATAATAGTAGGGGACTTTAACACCCTACTCACATCAATGGACAGATGATCTGAACAAAAATCAACAAGGAAACAATGGCTTTGTATAACACACGGGCCAGATCGATTTAGCGGATATATACAGAACATTTCATCCTAAAAGAGCAGAATACACATTCTTTTCGAGTGTGTGTAGAACATTCTCCAGAATAGTTCATATATTAGGCTATAAAACAAGCCTTAACAAATTCAAAAAGACTGAAGTCATACTGACACCTTTACTGACCACAGTGCTATGAAACTAGAAATCAACCAAAAGAAAAAATATGGAAAGAACGCAAATATACAGAGATTAAATAATATGCTACTAAACAATGAATGGGCCAACCAGGAAATAAAAGAAAAAATAAAAAGGTACATGGAAACAAAGGAAAATGAAAATACAAAGGTTCAAAACTTTTGGGATACAGCAAAAGCGGACCTAAAAAGAAAGTATATAGCAATACAGGCCTTCTCAAGAAGCAAGAAAAATCTCAAAAAACCTAATCTTACACCTAAGGAAACCAGAAAAAGAATAACAAGCAAAGCCTAAAGCCAGCAAAAAAAAAAAAAAAAAAAAGGAAAAAAGATTAGAACAGAAATAAATGGTATAAAAACTAAAAACGCAACAGAACAAATCAATGAAACCAGGAACTGTTTTCAGGAACACAATAAAATAGATAAACCCCTAGCCAGACTTATCAAGAAAAAAAGAGAAAGAACCAAAAATAAAACCACAAATGAGAGAGGAGAAATAATAACACCCAAAAATACAAACAATTTTAAGAGAATATTAGGAAAAACTATGCCAAACTGGACAACCTAGAAGAAATGCGTAAGTTCCTAGAAACTAATACCAAAACTGAAACAGATAAGATATAGAAAATTTGAACAGACTAATTACCAGCAATAAAATTGAATCAGCGATGAAGTTCAAGCAAATTGAACCCAAATCAAAAAACTCCCAACAAACAAAAGTCCAGAACTAGATGGTTTCAAAGGCAGATTCTACCAAATGCTTGAAGAAAAATTATCCATTCCTTTCAAACTATTCAAAAAAAGAGAAAGGAAAACCTCCAAATTCATTCTATGAGGCCCCTGTAACCGTCCCTCGAAACAATGTACTGCTTAAAAAATAACCCATGAGAAATTGTACCAGCCTGGCAAGCATGCTTAAATGTTACTTTAGGAAAAACATGCATTAGCAACAGGTCTCCGGGGGAGAGGATGATATATACGTCTTGGAAGCCGAGCAGCCGGGAACGCCTGGCCCGCTCAGGGTGGAACGCCGCCTGCTTCATTTTTGATGTTATCTCCCCTGCCTCAGAGACAGCCTACCGTTAATCAAGACAATCCCCTTAATTGTGCTTGCTCAGCTATAAATTCTA
>CM052886.1:125959891-126007997 GCA_028534135.1 Potos flavus | reverse complement strand
GTAAAACAGAGCAGAGTTATGCCTTTCACGTACAGTCCATGAAAGAGGAGTTACACTACAATGACACTTTATACTGTAAAGTATCCTATGTTTCACACAGCCATTTCATTACAGAATTGCTTTTAACCTAGATATTGCTCAAGATGGCTAGGAAGTAACTGTTTAAAGACTCCAGTAAGAAATGTAGATGACATAAAGCCCTTTACCTCCATTCTCATGATAATCCTATTGTTTCTGGTTGTGATGCTCATCACATGTTGAAACCTCAAATCTCTGGCTTGAAGACCTAATTCTTGATATAAGTCAGTTTTCTTCTTTTCTATAAAAGAAATATTTTTAATAAAACGAGTGGGCCAAACCGATTAATGGAAGACTTTAGGATCAGAGCACCCCCTCCCACCAACATCAACATCATTTTCTACAAGCCAAAATGAGTCTTTTTAATAGCCATTTTTACCTCAAAAACATAAAAATTTGGTCAAACTCTAATTCTTTTTTCATCTTACCCATACCTCCTAAAATTTATCTGTATTTAGATGTCCCTTGGGACCACAGTATAAAAAAAACCACAGCCACACACAATTAAGACTTACAGTATCAATTTCTAGCTCTAGAGACGGGTCACTTTTTTTAAAAAATACAGATTATACAGAACTACATTTCCGATGTTTTCTATCTTCAGTATTTTAAATCCATGATTTTTCTTGGTTCTTGGACTAAAACAAAACGAGAAGATAGTTTTCTCACTAGATTCTCCCACCCGAAAACTAACCTTATTACCCAAGAGAAAGCATAATGGATGAGGAAACTCAAGAAGCGGCTCAAGTGGCATCTATAGTTGTAGTGTCTAATCACACCTGTGACAGAGCGCTAAGTAGAACAGTCATTTGAAGGAGATAATGGGCCAAAAATACCCCAAATTTCCCACCAGGATCTCAGCAATAGCAGGAACAGGACCATGGGGCTGGAAGCACATGGGAAATCTAAATGAAGCCTGCATCTGGGGTCAGAGAGTGAAGTGATGCTTAGTTTCCTTTTACAAAGTAACTGTCCATAAGAGCAATCATCAGCAGAGTACCATCTAGTGCCCTGTCCCTCATTGCCATCGCAATGTCAGAAGTACAAGCCTGCCTTAAATGTGGAACAGGAGATGTACATGAGGACTAGGGTGTGGAAAGGGAGACTAAAGAAAAGAAACAAAATGTGCTCCAGCTGCATACCATCCTCTGCTCTCAAAAAGTTCCTTTAACATTCTGTTAGAAAGTGGATCCTGATAAAAAACCAGAAACCAATTCTGGGAGAACACAGAGTCCAGGTGTTGCCAGTTCCAATTAGGACTGGTGGACAAATGCTGGATAGATCTCTTTCATTACACCCATACACACAAAGAATATTCTATTCAAAACACTGCAATTTCTTGATTTCCATCAGATTCACTCATTCACTGATTTAAAAAGTGATTTATAAAAAAACGAAAGATACTCACCAAAAGAAGTAACATTTCCCTCTTTGTCAAATTTAGTCTGGAGAGAGATAATAAAAACAAAATATTATTTTCTCCCAAGTGAATATGCTCTTTATAGTATTATACCATGTGGTATTATGAGAGCTCCCAAGTGCGGAAGTGCACAGATAAGCCTTAACTGCTTCTTTAGGTTAAATTTAGTTATGAGTTAAGGGTTAAAAGAATCCCTTTTTCTTCTGCTAGGACAAATGTGACCTTTGATTAACTTTCTGTCTTGGTTCCCCTGGGAATGTGATAAAGGAGTATCAGTTGTGTTACTAGGCAACAATGCTTATGGTAAAAATGCCCTAAGCCTGGTAGATTTCATGGGGCCAGGAAGACTATGAAAGAATTACGGATACCTGGTGGGAAGCCATCCCCCTGCTTTTCCTTCAGTGGGGTGGCTTTTATAACTGACCATGTTTCTTGCAGGAACCCTGCACAGGCCTTGGAGATGATTACAAGAGATACCAGCACTAAAAGGCATAAGGATTCTAAGCTAAGGTGGAACTCACACCATTTTTAAGAACATCAACTCCTTGCACCTGAACTGTCAAATGAGGTCCAGAGAAGCCGCTGGGTGGCTGCAAGGACTTCTCTGGAAGAGGAAACACCTGATGCCGCCCTTTTGCATTTCCTAACCTTTAGCCTTCTGAACAGAGTGAGAAAACGTGTGGCTTATCTTGTGAATCTAAGTACTGGAGGCTATGAAGTCTCTCTGGTAAGTGTTGTAGAATCAACAAAGATTTACAGAAAACGCCTCTTCTGGCCTTTTGAAGAGAGGACACGATGCAGAAAATATACTTATTTCCCGTAAAGCAGAGGAAACATTTTTCTGAAATACTTGTCCACAAGTATTGAATACTTGTCAAGTTTGAATACGTGCTGGAATGTACTAATTACTATTACATATGCATGTTCAGAAAGACTCTAAGGTATAGCTGAAGGTACAAGTGCTAGGTTATTACCATGGGAATGTATGCATGCTCTGTTAATAGCAACAGAATAAAATTCCACAGTGCATATTTTAGCTTGCTTTTCATGAGCAAAGATCAATAGAAGTACCATAAGCCATCAGTGTTAAAGAGCAAATTATATCAAGAAACTTTATTTTGTGTTATACAGACTAATTTTCCTCAAATTTCACAAATAATATCTGCTGAAAATTTGAAATAAAGTAAAATACATGTGAAATAAGACACATTTTAGAGAAAACGATACTCGTATTTTATTGAATGTCCTTCCAGACTTCCTACTCATACATTCATGTTATACTTTTCTGCACTCTCCTCCATTTTTAACTTAATATAGGAGTATTTTTGCATCTCAGTATTCTTCGCCATTTTTTTTTAAGATTTTATTTATTTATTTATTTGACAGAGAGAGACACAGTGAGAGAGAGAACACAAGCAGGGGGAGTAGGAGAGGGAGAAGCAGGCTTCCCACCGAGCAGGGAGCCCGATGCGGGGCTCGATCCCAGTACCCCGGATCACGACCTGAGCTGAAGGCAGACGCTTAAGGACTGAGCCACCCAGGTGCCCCTTCACCATTTTTCTTTAATGAGATATTTTCTGATAAAAAAAAATATCAAACTGATTTTTAAAAATGTTTATCTTGTAAAGTAACATCTAGAGTGAGCTGATTAGCAAGTTCTCATTTCAAACAGTATCGATTTTTTTTTTTAAATAACATAATGTATTATTTGTTTCAGGGGTACAGGTCTGTGATTCATCAGTCTTACAGAATTCACAGCAAATAGTATCAACTAATTTTCTTAGGTGTTCTTGGTATACAACGATTTCACCTGCAAAGAACCTTCTTCCGATATTTAATTTCTGAATTTATTCTTAACCAAACTGGCCAAATGTTCTAGAACATTGAATAACAGTGATTAACTTTCACATGTAATTCTGGGGGTTATCTTGTTTGTATAATTTATAAAGAAAAGTCTTATGTAAATAAGCCTAAATAATGACGATGAAAATGGCTAATATATACATTGAATGCTTACATGGGTGAGCATTTTATATAGTGAGTTAATTCAAACCTCACAACAATTCTTTAAGGTAGGTACTATCATCCCCAGTTTACAGACAAGAAAACAGAGGCATAAAAATGTTATCATACCCTGTTCAGGTCCACCAAATTAATAGTAAGAGGCAGAGCTGAGATCTGAATTTAGGGATGCTAGTTCAGAACGAGCACATTACTTTAACTTTTTTTTTTTTAATTTTATTTATTTATTTGAGAGAGAGCACGAGAAGGGGGAGGGTCAGAGGAAGAAGCAGACTCCCCGCTGTGCGGGGAGCTTGATGTGGGACTTGATCCCGGGACTCCAGGATCATGACCTGAGCTGCAGGCAGTCGCCCAACCAACTGAGCCACCCAGGCGCCCAACTTTTTTTTTTTTTTAAAGTAAAGCCCGACAAAAAGTTGCAAGAATATCTTACAACCAACTCCCCTGTGACTTTCATCTAGAGTCCTCTTTTGCTAATATTTTGCCCCAGCGGCCTAATTTTTCTCTTGAGATATGTGGGTGTGTGATACACATTATTTCTTATTATTTTATTTTCTCCTGAATCTTTTCAGAGAAAGTTGCAGAGATCACGAACCTTCAAAGCATGCACTCTTAAAAATTACACTTCACTACTTCAAAATACTTCTGCATATATTACGTTGCATAGCACAGGCTAATAGCCTTCAAGGACTTTACATAGATTCACACGGAAATCTTGAGTGGGAAGTGCTGAACTGTGATTTGAACAACCAGTTCTAGGATTAAAGAAAACCTCCACAGTCAATAGCAAAGTTTCGAGGGTGCTGTTAAGTGACTCTAGCTGACATTCAGGTCACTAGCTAGACAAAACACAAAGATGAAAGGACTTACAAGTATAATGATTCACTATGAAACAAAAAATAAGTATTACCTTGGTGGACCTGTCCAAGCCAGTTAACTAAGTATGGGAAGTACTTTGTGTAAGTTATCAAACATACCATACATACTCACCACAGTAAACACTGGGGCTACACTGGCCAAAGTGGCTTGAGAGACATCAGAAGTTCTAAACCGGTGCATTTCACCTGAAGAATAGAGAATTCTCTGTAATCATACAATAGTTATTAACATGGCTACAATGTAACTCCTGTTACATGGTCTTCAGACCATTTTACTATTTTTGGGAAACTTTTTCCTAGAGGAAAAAGAAGAAACGCTCTTACTTGCTAATGTTAACATCTGTAGGGGATTATGTTAGATTTGGCAGGGAATGATTTTTAAAAGTAATGGCTTAGGTGAGGTACTAGAACAATTTATGGATTCCAACCACCTTTAGTCCAATTATTACTGGTACCTCAAAGTCAAATGAACAAATGTGTAACAGTGTTCTGAGATCAAAATGTTCATCTTTTTTGCATAATTTAAAAAAGCTCTTCATGAAAATTATATTGGTTGATATTTTAGAAAACATAGATCCTAAATACCACCGGTTTCAGCATTCCAATATTAGGATTATTTGACCTATAAATTATGAAACCTAGATTTTACTTCCATATTAACTTTTCCATACACTTTACATGGTGACTACTTATGAAATAAGCCATTGAACTTGAATGCACTCCCCTGTGAACTGGAATGAAGAAAAATCTTTATTTGAAAATAAGTATTTAAAACGTGATTAGACTGAGTTGAAGTGAGTTCTGAAGCATAATCACATAAATTTAACGACTGACAAAGGACATCATTCAAAATACTAAACATAAAAGCAATGGGCAGAAAGTGCAAAAATATTACCAATTATTTTCTGCTTCCAAAGTAATCATGCTGCCTCCACGGAATGTGCAGATATATTCTCATTTCTGATCTTATTCCTTCCCATTACATATAGTGTCTCAAGTAATGTTAGCATCTGAGGTTTGTTCTTTCCCTTTTATAAAAGGGTCAGACAAAGGTAAAAGTCAGAGCTATAAATCAGCATTTGCTAATTAGCCACAAGTTAGAGAAGATGTTTCCATTGAAAGTCATTTGCTAATCAGCCACAAGTTAGATAAAATGTTTCCACTGAGATTCTGAATCTCAGTGTTTGTCCTAAAACAGCAGATGGGCTGAAACTGGGTTCCTAAGCATTACTGAAGAAGGGAACATGGGGTGTACCCCAATTCAGACTCTTTAGTGAGTGTGGGGAAGGCGGTGATGCTGTTACTTCAGAAGACTTTTGAGTATAAAACTGAGAAAACTTGAGAACAGCGCAATCCTTTTGAGAGCCGTACATTTTAATGTCGCTTGTTTCTGTGCACTATTAGCACCTACAGTCTCACGTTTGTGAGAATGTTAACATATCATGCTTTATCATTTGGCGAAAAAATAAATAATTCCGATTCCTCCTCCTCCCCACTACTCTGACCCCTGCGGCTTGTTACACCGTACTTGAGAACAGATCTTTCTCAGGAGGAACTCTTACTCTGAAATCTCCAAGTTTTCAGCCTCAGCTACAGGTGCTTCCCCATTCCTTAATTGAACAATTGGAAAAAGGTATCAACGTCCAAAGGGAAGATAACCGGGAAGAGAAATACTTAGATAAGGGTGAAACTGTCGTTTAAAAAAAAACAAACCCGCAAAAAAAGACCCTTCCCACAAGTGCACTCCAGCGGTATTCCAGTACCCCACTCCAGTGGGGAGATGTCCAGTGAGGGGCGTGGGGACCCCAGGGAGTCACGGCGCACAGGCGGGTCCGCACCGGGGACCCCAAGGGCGGACCCGGGGCCGAGGCCTGCGCGGAACGCGGAGCAGCTACGGCCACACCGGGTCGGGTCAGGTCAGGGCCCTGGGGACACCGCAAGACCTGCGTCCTGGGCTGCGGGGCGGGGAGCGCAGTACCTGCCACACGGGGCCGGCCGGGTTCGCACAGCGGCGCGGCCCGGCTCCGCCCGAAGAGTTGGGCCGCGCGGCCGCAAGCGGCCACCGGGCGCGCCCCAAGGGCCAGGCTCTGGGCCAGAGTACACAGCGTGCGCCGGGGCAGCCCCACGGCTCTGGGCAGCAGCTGGCTCAGGCTCCGCAGACATTCCATGGCGCTGGAGCGAGCAGAAGGTTGCCGTAACACAGCAAACCTTCATGCCGGACGGTGGCTGGTTTGCCGGCACCGACGCGACCCGGTGCGGGCGCTTAAAAGTGCGACCGCAGCGTACTGAGCATGCGCGAAGTGCGCCGCGCCTGCGCCTCCTCCTCCGCGCATGCTCGGAAGGTGCCTACGGGGCGCGCTCCTTGCGTCTCGCGGCCAATCGGAGTTCGCGTCTCGTACCTGGAAAGTGCGGGGGGACGGGCTTGGGCTGGTGGGCGGGGCGCGTTTACCTGCGCGGCGGGGGCTGCCGGACCTAGATCCGACCCTTGCGCCCTTGGAGAGCTCAGCCGCGCGCGGTAAGGGTTACTATCCCTAGTGACGAGGCGTGTGAAGAAATACTCGGGCTGTGTATAATGCTTTGCAGTTTCTGGAGCATTTTCATACAGATAATAAAATGCGCAATTTGGAACTGAGGAAGTTATGCCCATTCCTAACTTAATTTGTATTTAAATTTATTGTAGCAGAAACAATTAACTGTACTATGCAATAATGATGTACTAAACTTCTGCGAGTGAGGATTGAGGAACATAAACCCACAGGATTTACACTCTGTATTTAGTCAACTGCAGGTGTCAATTTCAAGGAATCATTACTTTATGTACCACCAAGAAAGAAAAAAATGCTGATAAATTATGCTTTCTAATTATATCATTTCAAGATTCATCCCAATTTCGGTCTTTAAAATAGGGAAAAAAAGCGGGTTTTAGAAGTGATTAAATACAGCATATATGCATATTTTTAAGTGAATTAATAGACTTGTCCCTTCCACAGTAGTAACAGGACACAGACATGAGTTTCACAGATTCCCAATCACTATGTATACACAGGGCTAGGGAAACACATCAGAGAGCTTTTTTTTTTTTTTTTTTTCCTGTAGGGTATTGAGAATGAAGCTGAATTAGGAAGCCAGTAGACAGAAGTCTTCACAGAAGAGTGGATGTTCGACTTTAGCATTGAGAGAAAAGGCCCCAGGAAATTCATATGCGGTTTTCTTATAGCTTAAATCTTTGTTGATTGGGGCCCATAAAATTCAAGTCTCCAGCTGTGCCCTTGGTACCACCTGATAATTATTTTACTACCTTCTCTCAGCAATGGCCCCCACTTTCCCCTAATACTTCTAAATCTTTACTGATATGCTCAAACCTCTTATTCCTGCCCAGCTCCATCACCATCTGGAGTACTCTGCCATCATTTAAGGTACAAAATAATTTTGCTGAGGGGAAATACAGTGATACAGATCAAAAGTAAATAAGACATTGTAGTTTTATGTTTCCCTCTAGTTTAATTTGCTGTTAAGTTCAGACTTCTGTGACTCTTTACTATTTGGTTTCAGAATTCAAATCAAAGCCTTCTCCCAAAGTATTTACTTCTCCTTACTCAGATGTGTTTCTTGAAAGTATGTGTCCTAGTTCCTCTTCACGCCTTCAACAAATATGTCCCAGGCACTGTACTTGATCCAGGGATTACAAAATAAAGAGATGTGATACTTAGTCTCAAGGAGCTTACATGTCAGAGACAGACATGAAAAACATGATAATACAATTGTTTCATTTCACTTGTGAAGAGAACTGTCAATGACTAGGTTGACCAGTGCAGGGTCTCAGAGGACTTGTGAACCAACATGGGCTTTACACAAGTTAAGGAGTTTTGATTTCATTCTTTGAGAAATGGGGAAACTATCAAAGGGTTTTAAACAAGGGGAAGGATTCCATTTTCATATGGATGGATGGATGGATGGATTTAGTAGGCTCTACGCCCAGCAAGAAGCCGGATGTGGGGCTTGATCCATGACCCTGAGATCATGACCTGAGCCAAAATCAAGACTCAGATGCTTAACCAACTGATCCGCCCAGGCGCCCCTCCATTTTCATTTTTAAACGACCGCCCTGGACTGTCTTTGGAAATGGAGTGTATGCGGCAGGGGAACAGTAGAAGCAGGAAGACCACTGGGAGGCTTCTGCAGGCATCCGTATGAGACTTGATGGGGCACTGGGTGAGGGAAGGGGCATTGGTTATGGAGAGATAGATGGGAGTAGGGTAGGTAGGACTTGGTGATGGGTAAGAAAGAGAAAGCACACTCGTCTGTGAGGGCCATCATAACAAAATCCCACAGACTGGGTGGCTTAAGCCCCAGACATTTGTTTTCTCACAGTGCTGGAGTCTAGAAGCCCAGGATCAAGGTGCTGGCAAGTTTGGTTTCTCCTGAAACTTCTGTCCTGGGCTCGCAGACGGTGACCTTTCCCCTGCGCCCCCGCATGGCCATTTTCTGCACCTGCTCATCCCTGGTCTTTCTGTGTGTGTCCTCCTCTCCTCTTTTTGTAAGGACACCTGTTCCATCCCATCAGGATGAACCTCACTTTTATTTAATTACCTCCTGAAAGGGCCTGTCTCCAAATATAGTTACATTCTGAGGTACTGGGGGTCAGGGCTTCAAAATATGAGCTTGGGGACACAAATTATTCAGTAACAGAAAGTAAAAATGAAACCCTGATTCCCGGAGAAGCAAGATGGTGACTGATAGTGCTCTGTACTGAGTCAGGGAAAGCTGGAGGAAGAAGAGTTTGGAGGAAAGATTGGGAATTCTATTTTTGACCCAGGACCTGTTGAATTTGAGATTGCCGAGTACGTCTCCGGATGCATTGCTCTGCAGCAGGAAAGGAAGTCTGGAATAGACAGATAAATGGGGGAGTCGGCATGTAGATCATTCGTGGGGCTGTGAGTATGCAGGAGGTTGCCTGGGGAGGGTATGAGAGAGGGAGGAGGGGTGCAGATCACCATCTCCGAGGCACACTAACCAACACCGGAAGATGGAGGAGGAGCTCGCCAAGAGACTGGGGGGGGATGGGTTCTTGGTCTGTTCTAGCATGTACTAGCCCAAGTGATAGGAACCCCAAATAAAATAGCGGCATCACCCTGAGAGCATACTACTTTTGACTATGGTGGGAGGGTAGTGAAGGTAAGGGGACTAGAAGTTACCAGAGCTTGAGTTTCATTAAGTTCCATAAGAAAACAACCCACATGCCTCCTTAGAAAAAACAAAGCAGACCCTCAGGGGTGGTGTGGGAGAAGGGTTCTGAGATGGGTTTAGAAGTCTGGCCCACTGTCTTTCCACTGTTCCCCTTGGGGCTTTCTTACTGCCATCTCTATCATTCTGAAGCTGAGGAGGTGTTTTGCTTTTTTTTTTTTTAAAGATTTTATTTATTTGAGAGAGAGAGATGAGTGGGGGGAGGGACAGAGGGAGAAGCAGACTCCCCAGTGAGGAGGGAGCCCGATACAGGACTCGATCCCAGGACTCTGGGATCATGACCTGATCCGAAGGCAGACACCTAACTGACTGAGCCACCCAGGTGTCCTGAAACTGGGAGGTTCTACTCCTTTTTAAAATTCTGGCTTCAGCCAGTACTGCATTTACTGTTACATACCAAGCATGTGCTAAGCACGGCAAGTACTAAACTGGAGGAAAAGGTTACTTTCCCATATTCACTCATCTGACTGCCAGGTTTCCTGGGGCAGTGGTTTGCAACTTTTCATTTAACCACAAAGGATGCTTTGTTATTCTCCACCTCCCGTCCGAGAGATCTAGAAATTCCCACAATATTACATCAAATGAAGTGAACTTGTATACAGTAAGTGTCCACACGTGGGAGTTTCTCATTTTAGAGAGTCTAATACATCTTCTTGTACATAAATGGTCAATTATCACTAGATCATTTCTAAAATGTTGAAGATAGCTTTCAGACTTTCCTTATTATCACAGAGCCTCAGGATTCGGGCATCCCAGGCAGGGGACCCTTGTCCTAGAAGAATTGCTTTTCCTTGGTTGCCAGAGGGGTGACTACGTTGCAGTAGATTTTTCTCTCTCCTCTCTCCTTGCTCTCAATGCACCTGTTGCTAGCAGGCACGTTTTTCTAATGAAAACATTTCAAACCCACCTGGAACCAATTTAAACAACTTCACTCTTCTAGTATTTCTCCAAGGGACAAGAATATCTAAATTTATAACTCATGGAGGATATCAACCAAGACATCAAATACATTTTCTGTTTTGGAAAAAAATGGCTAAATATTGTAAACATATCAAATTATAAGACAATATATAATCCAAAAGAATGTAGTCAGACATGGGACTCTGTTCATAAGAAGCATCCTGAGTTTCTGACTTTATTGCTGGAAATTTAGCAAAATGTATTTGGTTTTGCACTGAATAAAGTCTATGGATAAGCTGAAGTTATATATATATATATATGAGTGAAAAGGATTAGAGAATATTCTTATGTTAGAGTTTTTCAACCCCAGCTCTACTGGCATTTTGGACCAGATAATTCGTTTTTCGGGAGAGGGGCTGTCCTGTGCCTTGTGGTATGTTTAGCAGCATCTCTGACCTCCACCCACTAGGTCCCAGCGGCACTCCTTCCCTGAGCTGTGACAACCAGACAGATCTCCAGAAATTGCCACTCTTTCCTGGGGAGCAAAATTACTTCCAACTGAGAACTGCTGTATTTCATAATAAGGAGAAGAATCCACAAACCCCACGACCATTTTTTTCCTTTTAGAAGATCTATCCTTTTAAAGAAGACATTTTCTTCACACACAGTAGACATTGAAATGTCCAAATCTAATGTTACCAGACTCCAGCGCTGAGTTAAATTTTTTCTTTGTTTTACGACTTAAACATGTGTCCTGATGTCTTTGTGCCCATGACCCGAAACCACGAGTCCAGCCTTTAAAACCACGATCGTCTTCACACACAGCACCTGCTGTGGTAAATAGGCTTCTCTGGGGTCTGGCTCTGTTGTGATCCACCTAGGGTTTGCAGGCAAGAGCTCTCTCACGTTGGAAAACTTTCTGGGACTTTGTCCACAGGAGGGAGCACTATTCCCATGCTTGCTTAAGTATTGACTATTTTAACACCTGCTTTCAGAGTGCAGTGATGCAGGGAATTCCTAACCTAAGAATCAGAAACACAGATAGTCAGGATTTTCCAGAGAAACAGAACCAATAGGAGAAAAGGAGATTTATTATGAGGAATTAGTCCCTCGATGAAAATGGCTGAGAAGTCCACGATCTGCCGAGCTGCCCTCTGCAAACTGCAGACCCAGGAAAGCCAGTGATGTGATTCAGTCTTGAGTCTGAGGCCTGAAAACCAGGGGAACCCATGCTTTAAGTGCCAGTCTGAGAGCAGGAGAAGATGAGAGCAGACATCCCAGGGCAAGCAGTGGGGCAGAAAGAAGGAAGTGGTGACTTCTGCTTTTCTTTTTTCTAATCAGGTCCCCCAAATACGAAATGATGTCCACCCATCCTAGGGACAACAGTTTACTGAGTGTATTGATTCGAATGCTAATTTCATCCAGAAACACCCTCACAGACACCCAGAAACACTGTCCATCTGGGCACTCTGTGTCTCCATGAAGTCGGCCCATGAAATTAACCATCACAACTGGATTGCCCATCAGGACTCTAACTCCGTCTCCATTCTTATAAATTGACGTTCATGCCCACCTGTCACTCCATTTGTTTTTTTCAGTGTAATTTTCAAAATCAGTATGGCCAGGTAGCATTGTACACGAAAGATTGCTGCACCACCCAGCTGTTTTAAAGAAGTTCTCAGAATAAGTGTTAAAACTAACATCTTCTACTTTGAAGAGAGCACGTGGTATGTGGAAATCCGGTAACTGATGAAGTCTCCATCTTTATATCCGATCCGCAGGTGTACTGATTGATAAGGTGCTAAATCTGAGGTGGTGTTTTTTTTGTTTTTTTCTTTTTATGAAGCGTTAGCTTCTGTCAAAAGTTTTGGCTTGTGAAGATAATGGGCCTCGTAAGTGTAGACTTCTATGCCTTAAAAAATAAATGTACAAGCCCTTCATACTGTAATATGCTTGAATTAGCCCCAAGTAATAGCCAAGAACACAATACAGCAAATCTGATGAAAAATTACTTTCAAGCATTTCAGATTGGAAGAGACAGAGTTCAATAGAGTAATGCCATGTCTGACGTGTGTTCTATTATTAAATGTTACCGTTCCAGTCTTCCAAAAATCCAGCTCGCCATAGGATATGCTGTTCTTCTTCTATCTCCTCTCCCAGAACGATAGCAAGCCATGCTCGGCTATGACTCATCTAGGATAATGTGAGAAGAATAGGATTTCATGTGAATGTTCTAGGCCCTTCCGCAGTTTACCAAATATAGGAAGGGAAGTTTTAAAACTGATAGAGATGTGCCCATACACTTCTAATACAGCCCTAAATGCCTAAGGAAAAGTCTCATATGATCCAAATTATAATCCAGGAGGGCGTCATTTAAGTTTATGAGAAAGTACAGGGAATGGGTTCCAGATTTAGCCGATGGGTAGTTAGCCAGATGCCACTTTTGCTCCAACCCTTCTTATTGGGGTTGTGTCTAACTCTGTTATCCTTTTCTGCGACAGTCAGTGGAACTTTAGGGGGCTGGGTCATGATTCTAAAGTTAATTTCTTATTGATTGAACTCCTGATTTAAAATCACAGTTGGCTGATGATGGCAGGATCCTGAGGAAGCAGCTACCGGCTTTGCTGCCTACTTTCCTGTGGACGCTCTGGTTTTAGGGGTGGAGACATGATGGCAGCAGAAAGGACAGAGGCTTGTCAGGGAAGAGCAGGTGGTGGGGTTTCCAGCTCACGTGTAAGGCCATGGGAGAGACTTGTGAGGACTGACGCCCATGGACTGGAATGACACTCTTTCCAAGTAAAATACTTGGATGTACAAGATGCCCCATTATTTATGTAACCCTAACAAAGAAAAGATTTCAAATAAATGATGACATAATACTCTCTTATAGGGTGGTTTTTGTTTGTTTGTTTTTGAGAGAGAAAGAGCCTTGTGGGAGCAGGGGCAGACGGAAGGGGAGGGGCAGAGGGTCCCTGCTGCTTAGGGAGCCCAGCAGGGGGCTTGATAATCAGGGAGCCCAACAGGGGCCTGGATCGCAGGATCCCAGGATCATGATCTGAACCCAATGCAGATGCTTAACCAACTGAGCCACCCAGGCACCCTTCTTTCTTACATGTTTTTTAAAAGTTTTATACTTATTGAAAGCTGTTTTTCAGATTTTACTTAGACCTAGGTTTTTTGTTTTGTTTTGTTTTTAATTTATAAAATAGTTTTTATTAAATGAGGAAGCACTATTTAACAGAACTTACTGCACGCAGTTAAAGGTATCCGCCCTTTTAAAGGTAGTTATATAACCTTAAATAGATCTAAAAGACTGAAAATGAGTATGTTCAATTAGTGAAATTCACCTGATTGAATATAAAGAATGTAGAATATAGGGAATTAAAAAAAATCAGACTAGAAATGCATAAAGTAGACAACAAAGTAATATTAGAATATTTCAAGCAAATAAAACTTTTTTGCATTAACTATATACTGGAAATAAACAAATACAATGTTCACTAATGAGAAAACTCCAAATCACAAAGATGGATATTCCAACCAAATTAATCTACAAGTCAAGTAAAATCACTGGCTAGAAGGTTCAATGACATCTAATGAGGTGACTGAACTCATATGGTAAATGGCTAGGACATCCTTCAAGGAGAAGAATAAAAATTAAGGATGACTTTCCTAAATATCAAGACTTGCTATAATACTATAATGAGCAAAATGTGATAATGTAATAAGAATAGACAAGTATAAACACCTAGAAATAAGCCTCAGTATATGTGAAAAATCCATATACAACTGATGTAGAATTAGCAATGGATTACTGATCTCTCTTTATACTCTTGTTTGTTCTGAGGATGCCTTAATGAGGTAGGAAAACTCACGAATGATTATCCACTCTACCTTCCCATGTTTTAAAAAGTGCTGATTGACCTAAGGCTCTAGAGAGAATGACAGCGATGGAAATTTCCCTTTGGACAAAGAAGAAACCTAGAACGATGCAAACTTGACTTCTTATCTCTGGTCAGCATGGTCCTTATTTGCAAATAGCATAATGTAAAAGAAAGACAAGTGAACCCAACTGTATAACCGCCTTCTTTTCCCTCTTCATTGACATCACTGGTCCTATATCTTCCTCAGGATGAACTGACTGTCAACTGAGAAAAATTGGATATAAAGACCAGTATCAATGAGTGAGTAACTTTCTCCCTATGTGTTAGACCTAGACTTTTGTTGTGTAACTGTCTTGTACGAAAGTGGGAAAATATAAGCAAAATGTTGAAGACATTCCTCAAACTTTTTTGCTTCCATGTTAAATCATGGTGTAATCTTAAAAAAAAATTCATTTAGAAAGTCAATTAAGCTTAACATGTGAGGCACTAACCATGCACATATCTGAGCTTATGTGGTGGCAATGTGAACGGTATGGCCAGATTCCTCCTGTTCACTCGATAGGATACACCACTTGGTCAAGGGCAGGTGCAAGACTTCCTTGACTGTAAGGTACACCCGGATTTCAGAGATTTAAAGGTGGCAGAAAAAAATGTGCCTCTTGGGATAAATGTAATGTGGTGATTTGTTTCTTCTTTCCTCTCTTCCCCCTTCTGGCTCGAATGCATTCCTGACATTAACTTTTTCTTTGTTTGTCATTTGTTGAGTTAATCATGGGGAAAATCAGTTAGGCAGAGCTCAGGGTGTGCTGGGTTTTTAATAGGTAAGGTTTCACTGCATTTTAACTGAAATGGACTTAAAGCCTTCTCAGACGAGAATAGATGTTTCACATAGATGTTTTAAGAAGTGCTTTTCAAAGCTACACCTCCTTATGGTTTTACTGCGCTATCTGAAATTGTCACTGGGAAATGATCAAACAGGACATAAAACCGATGGGCTGAAAAATCTGTTGTGCAATCATTGAAACTTCTGGAGTTAGTTTATAATTACAGTAGAAATCAATATACGTGAGGAGGAAATACTGGAGTGTCTGGCCTCAATAATACTACTTCCTATGTGGCCATGGTCTTGTTGACCGATACGGATTTTCTAAACTAGAATTTCCAAACTTTGAACGACATCAGAACATCATAGCTCACTAAAGCAGCTCTTTCCATTAATCCAGACACTGGACGGCAGTTAATCAATAACTTCTGCATCAGTGACATAATTTCCTACAAAATTGGTATCTAGTAATGGTTAACTTCTCTCCTGGCTGTTCACAGCAGGGGGTAGCTGGCTTTCATCAAAGTCCTCTCCTGATTACAGTCCCCTGTGGCTTAAGACATTATACTTTAAAACAAAGCAAAACAAAAACCCTCCCAGGTACTAAGAGATAGTACTGTTTTACCTCACTAAATGTCAGTGAATTAGGGAAACTCTTCCAAAGCACTTCCTAAAAAACTTGGTAGTCCAAACTGGGCGTCTTAAGATTTTGCCGAAAGTAGCCGTTTAATGATGATAGAGCCAGATACAGAGTCATCTAAGCACGCTTGCTCGTGTCAAAGGATAGCGATTTTAATTTTGGAATTAAAAAAAAAGAGAGAAAGAAAAGAAAATTTTGTGCTGAGGTCATCTAGAATTAGGGTCAGTTCGCCCGTCTGTCGTGTGAAAAAATGAATAGTGGGGGCGCCTGGGTGGCTCAGTTGTTAAGCGTCTGCCTTCAGCTCAGGTCCTGATCCCACAGTCCAGGACTGGAAGTCAGAAAGTCAGGATGGGTAAAGTCATAGGGTTGTATACAGTGACTTAGTTTGGAGATGCTTTCAGGGTACCTGGAAAGAAGCCAGGTGAGGATGTGATTTGGGGCGATATCTCACCAAGGGCAGCTTCCACTTGATTCAACAGGGGAGCTCTGATGTACATCTTCTGCCTTAGAAGGAACCCGACTTAAAGCAAGGGGTCTGGGCTTTCACCCGCTTGCACCGGGGGCTTGGAGTGAGGGGCAGTGGGCAGGTGAGGGATGACTGGTAGGTGGAAGGTGGGGAAAGAAAGACACTCTCAGGCACTCTGCTCTCTGTGGGTTCAGCAGATCCTGCTCCAGTAGCCTCAAGGCCACCTGTAGAGAAGAGTCTCAGGTGTGGCACATAGAAGGCAGGGATAGGACACACCCAGTGTCACAGGGACCCAAGAGTTCTTGGGCTGAGCACCAGCAGGGTCTGTCTCAGGCAATGAGGCAACTGACCTCAGGACTAAACCCAAGGCAGGGCTGTCTTCTCCCTCCTCTGTTACATTCTACTGAGCCTGCTGATTGCCCTCTATGTAATATCTATAATCGACCACATTCATCTCCACTAGAACAATTTATTTTAAAAAATGAGATGTACTGTTTATTTGGTGCAAACTATGTGGCATGCACTTCTCCAAACAGGAGCAGGGAGCCCAAGGCGATGTGGGGCTTGATCCCAGGACCCCGAGATGACCACCCAAGCTGAAGGCGGATGCTTAACAGACTAAGCCACCCAGAAGCCCCAACAATAAGTATGCATTTTAAAACATAAAATATCCTAGCAATTTTCATTTGTCTTTTGTAATAAAAGTCTATTGTCACTAACAAATATTGAGGGGGTCGATTTTGGAGGTCAGATTCTCTGTCATCTGGAATAAATGATTTCTGGTCACACCTATACGCTATCCAATGTAGGAAATGAGCAATCCTTCAAGAGCAAAATTTTGTGCCTAACCAACTTGCAGCAGCTACAAGGATGTCAGACATGTTGACTCCAGTGAATTTAACTGTAGCTGAGAACCTCAGGCAATTTTTTTCGTCCTTACTGCGAAATAATTGTCTAGAGATGGGAATTCTCCAGGCGGCTAGTTAAATGCCTCCAGAAGGCATGGGGCATTGATGAATCCCTCTGAGAATTTCTGCAGTTTACCAGTGGCCTTCCTGGTCAAAGAATCTCATTAACCGTACCCCTTAGAATGGGATCTCCAGGAGTGGCATGTTTGTGAAGAAAGAGTCATGTAAATCCCAGCATCTTTGGATGAAACTCTAATGCAGAGTTGTTTCTGATCTTAAAACACACACACACACACACACACACACATTTAAAATAGTTACTAACTCGTCTTTTTCAATGTGACTAGATTCTATTAATTTTTTGCATATACCCCACTCCCTTGCTCTCACGACTCAAAGCCCTATATTTTCCCAGGTCATATCGGGCCAGGGGGTAAAGTTGGTCAAAATTTATAAGGCACATCTTGGCCAATTCCTGCTTCCTATGAAAAGTACAGGTGCATCCCATAACCTCCGCGTCTCTGAATATTCCCTCCAGTTATTTCTAGGAGTTCCTAGGGAATGAGGTCTTTAAGCAGCACAGTTTATGTATGTCCTTCATGCCCTGCTCTAACTCCTTTTGGTGCTCTTTCCTGAGGTGTCTATGGGTTGTGAAGGCAGGTGCCGGCACTCTGCTGCCTCTGTGGAGTGACGCTGTGTCCTGCCAGGTACTCCCCGGTGGATGCTAAGTTAGAGTCCTTGGGGTCTGCGGGGCGGGGTCTGCCGGGCGGGGTCTGCTCCCCGCACCAGAATGCCTCTCTTCTTCCCCCCTCCCTCCCATATTATATTTTACACACAGTATAAAAGAAGGACTGTTTGTACTCAATGCCTTATAGAATTTATAGTGAAATATTTATTTCAGGTTTTTCAGCTATAGTTTGCTGTTCTCTGAGAATGGATTGATGCGGAAAAGCTAAAAAAAAATAATAAACAATAAACTTTCACCTTTGGAAGTTGGGGGGAAAAAGCAAAGTAAACTCAAGAAAATGACAGGAAGGGTAATTTTTATAAAGCAGCAGAAATTAATGACAATGGGATAAAGCATACCATAGAGACGATTAATAAAGCCAAGAGATAGTCTTCTGAAATGCTTTATAAAACTAACAAAACTCTGGTGAAATTAATGGGGAGTGAAAGAATGCAGCATAAAGGAACAATGGCAGAAATGGAGAAGACAGGACAGGTCACATATGCTGCAGACCTTTAGAAGATAAGACGTTATGCCAGTGAACTTGAAAAAGAAGGAAATGGGCATATTGCTGAAATATATAACTTCCCAAATCTGATTAAAACAGAAAATGACTAACAAGACCCAAATGACTTCCCTGGTGATTTCATTGGTGAGTTTTAACCAAACACTTAAAGAACTATAATTTTGATCTAATATCAAATCTTTCAGAGGCTAGCATAATTTTTACATAACAAAATCTGGAAAGGTCAACAACAAAAAAGCAAATTACATTAATGCAAAAATTCTAAACTAAATGTTAGCAAATGAAACCCAGGAGAGCTTAAGTTTCTGGACACAATAAATATAAGATCTATTGCATTTATACACATTATCAGCAATAACTAGAAAACAAAATTCTTAAATTACTTGCTGAGTCTGATTACTTAGTTATATATTTAGAGAATTTTTTACTTTATCGGTTTTCAAATGTATTGGTGTAATGCTATACATAACATGCTCTGATTTTCTTTTCAATATCCATAGCCTCTTTAATTAGCCTCTCCTTTTTCATTTCTTTTTTTTTTTTTTTAAAGATTTTATTTATTTATTTGACAGAGAGAGAGATCACAAGTAGGCGGAGAGGCAGGCAGAGAGAGAGGGGGGAAGCAGGCTCCCTGCTGAGCAGAGAGCCCGATGCGGGTCTCGATCCCAGGACCCTGAGATCATGACCTGAGCCGAAGGCAGAGGCTTTAACCCACTGAGCCACCCAGGCGCCCCTCCTTTTTCATTTCCAATTTAATTTCTTTGTTCTTTTTGTTGTTGTTGTTATGGGGGAGCAAAATACCAAAAATATTCTTTAAAAAAAAGAAAAATATGTTAGGACATGCCTCACAAAAATACCAAGACCTATTATAAGCCATAAAGATAGAATAGTTTTGCGGCAAGCCTAGCCAATTGGACCAATGGAACGGAAGAGAAAGCAAAGAAACCGATCCACATTATATTTGGACAGTTGGTATATGGCAGAGATAGCAGCATGTTATTGGAGACTATGTGACAAACGATATCAACAATATGTTGTCCATGTGAATAAAATGAAAAATAAAATGAAATTTGATCCCTCTCTCACAGCACACAAAAATCAATTCATGGTGGATTAAACCAAAATGTGACAGGCAAAACTGTAAAGCTTTTAGAGGGTAATATAAGAGAATATCATCATGACCTCAAGGTAGAAAGAATTTCTTAAGTAATAACAAAAAGCGCAAGGCATAAAGGAAAAGATTTACACCTCTAACTTAACCTAAATGAAGAACTTCAGTTCCAAGAAAGCCGTAAATAGAAAACAAAACCCCAGAAACAAGGAGGTGATATTTGTAAAATACATAACCAATAAAGGACTGCTACTGAGAATATATAAGGAGCTATTCAACATCCAGAAAGGTAAGGAGAAAAAAAATACCTAACATTAGACTCAGTTTTTTAAACGGGCAAAAGATGTGAACAGGCTCTTAACAAAAGAGGATACTTAGATGATCAATAAATATATGTGAAAGTATATTTAGCTTCATTAAAAATTGGAGAAATTTTTTAAAAGATTTTATTTATTTATTTGACAGAGAGAGAGAGATCACAAGTAGGCAGAGGCAGGCAGAGAGAGAGAAGGAAGCAGGCTCCCTGTTGAGCAGAGAGCCCGATGCGGGGCTCGATCCCAGGACCCTGGGATCATGACCCGAGCCAAAGGCAGAGGCTCTAACCCACTGAGCCACCCAGGCGCCCCTGGAGAAATTTTTTTTTTGAGAGAGAGAGAGAGCATGCATGCAAACAGGTAGGGAGTCACAGAGGGAGACGGAGAGAGAGAGAAAGAGAGAATCTTAAGCAGGTTCCATGCCCAGCGGGGAGGCTGACACAGGGCTCCATCCCACGATCCTGAGATCATGACCTGAGCCGAAATCAAGAGTCAGATGCTTAATCGACTGAGCCACCCAAGCACCCCAGAAACCAGAGAAGTTCTAACCAAAATCTCCAAGATTTTGCCCCAGGTTGGCAAAAATTAAGAGATGACAAACCAAGGCCACGAACGATGTGGAGACGCAGGCGCTCTACGACCACTCTGCAGATCATCTGATGTTGTCTGTAAAGTAGAATACGTGTGTCCCCTTGGAACCAGCATGTCTAATACTTTGTACGTATCCTGGAGGAACTCCCACACAGGCACATCTGGAGACATCTACAAGAACCTTTACGGCAGTATTTCTCATAATAAGAATACAGACAATCCTGATGTGGAAGAATAATAGAATGGATTAAAAAAATAATGACGCAGTCATCCAATGGAACACCAAATAGCAGTGAAAACAATCTCAGCAGCATGGGCCAACATGGAAGAATCTTCACTAACATAACCTAAGAGTCTAAAAAATTATGCACAAAACAGTATGCATAGGAAAATTCTACAAGCGTAAAATTCAAAAGCATGCAATATTAAATAATACATTGGTTAGGGCTCCAAAGTGGTCAAACTACACAGGAAGGTAAGGGAGAATCACAGACACAGCATTCAGGACCGTGGTTACCCACTGGGGTGGGGAGAGGGAATACAGGGAATGAGTCTGGCAGGAGGGCACTGGAATGTCATGGGAAAATGGTAATATTTTGTTCTTGAACTGGTGGGGGGGGCATACATATCTTTGTATTATTGTTGATGTTTTATATCCCTCACATGCATTTGAAATAGTATCATTAATACATTCAAAATATAGTAATATTTTTTTTCTAGAAGGATGAGATGAATAAGCTTATTAGGAAGGAAGGAAGGAAAGAAGTGAAGAAGGAAGGAAAGAACAGAAAGAACAAAGTGGGGAGAGAGGAAGGGAGGGCAGCTACCAAGAGGGTATGAGTAAGAAACTAGGTATTTGTTGGGGTTCAGCAAAGACACATTAATGAAGCAATGGCAATCAGGGAAGGCCGCCCAGAGGAAGTGAGTTTTGAGATGGGCCTTTAAAAACTGATATGATGTGATACAGGAAAGAGATGGAGAGGAAATGAAAGGAATTCTCATGAGGAAAAGAAGATGAACAAAGACAGTCTGGAGGAATGAGCCCAAGAAGCATCTACAAGGCGAATAGCCCTCTCTTCCGTACCCACTCAGGAGACAGTAGGGAGACCTCTGTTTCTTGGGGAGGCTGGGGCCAAGGGCAGTGATGCATAGATAGCAGAGCCCCATCAGAGAAGGCCCTGAAAGCCAGGAAAAATCAGTGAGGCTGCCTGAGAGGAGGCCCAGCCGGTGGTGACCCCGGTCCCCTCTGAGGAGCTGAAAGGGAGACCTTGCCCCTCTGAGTCCCTTAGCCATCTTGGGGAATCCAAGCTTTAGGCTCTTGCTCTATCAGAACGCATTACAGAAGGTGGAGAGGGGGTGTAGCTCAGTGGTAGAGCATTTGACTGCAGAAGGTGGAGAAATTCCTACTCTTCATCTTCTAGAGCTTAGTTACATGGAATCTGGAATTCCCTGAAAATAAGGGGTGTGGGGTCAGGGGGATATGGGCTCCCCACTGCTTTCTCCTTGCTGTGATTCTGCACCTCAGCCAGGATTTCCCTGAAGTTCTCCTCCCTGTGGAATGAGGTTAGAACCCTGAAAAACATATGCCCAGAGGCCCCATTAGAACGTGCAGTAGGTTGGAAATATGGCTGTGCCCCAAGAGGGATCTGCAGAGGCTCCCTACAGCAGAGAGCCCTGTGGGTCCCCCTCAAGGTGGACTCCAGCTTCATACCTGGGTGAGCAGAACAAGCCAACTGGGCGGGGGGGTAAAATCCCACCTCTTCCATCTTTAGGGGCAAGGGAAGCTCTCAGATTATGGCCTATAATACATAAGACATAAATATAAACACTGCTACTTTCCTTGCGTGGAATGCTTAAATGCCAGGGTTTTGTATAGCTGAGTCTCCCTTGTCATTTATCTGAGCTGAATGTTTGCCTCATTAGAAAGACCTCCTTAGTGGCTGCACCAGTTTGCATTCCTGCCAACAGCGTAAGAGGGTTCCTCTTTCCCCTTATCCCTGCCAACACCTGTCATTTCCTGTGTTGTTAATTTTAGCCATTCTGACAGGAGTGAGATGGGATCTCATCGTGGTTTTGATTTGCATTTCCCTGATGAGTGATGTTGAGCATCTTTTCATGCATCTGGATGTCTTCTTTGAAAAAATGTCTTTTCATGTCTTCTGCCCACTTTTTAACTGGATTATCTGTTTCTGGGGTGTTGAGTTTTATAAGTTCTTTATAAACTGGTGCAGCCACTCTAGAAGACAGTATGGAGGTTCCTCAAAAAGTTAATAATACAACTACCCTACAATTCAGCAACTGTACTACAAGGTATTTACCCAGAGGATACAAAAATACTAATTCAAAGAGGTACATGCACTCCGATGTTTATAGCAGCATTATCGACAATAGCCAAACTATGGAAACAGCCCAAATGTCCATCGAAAGATGAATGGCTAAAGAAGATGTGGGATATATATATAGTGGAGTATTACTCACCCATAAAAAAGAATGAAATCTCGCCATTTGCAATGACACGGATGGAACTAGAGGGTATAATGCTAAGCAAAATAAGTCAGTCACAGAAAAGCAAATACCATATGATTTCACTCAAATGTGGAATTTAAGAAACAAAACAAATGATTATAGGGGAAAATAAAAGAGAGAGGCAAACCAAGAAAGAGACTCTTAACTCTAGAGAACACACTGATGGTTACCAGAGGGGAGGTGAGTGGGGGATGAGTGAAACAGGTGATGGGGATGAAGGAGGACACTTATCATGATGAACACCGGTGATGTAGGGAAGTGTTGAATCACTATACTGTACCCCTAAAACTAGTATTACACTGTATGTTAACTACCTGGGATGTAAATAAGAACAAGAGAAAGAAAGAAAAAAAGGCCTTCCTTAACCCCATGTATCCCAGGTCACTGTCACCACAGCCTTTTCTGTTCATAGCACTTGCCAGTCCCTAAAATGTTCAGAAGAGTGGGACACTATTTTGTCAAGTGCTTAGAGCAGTGCCTGCCAATCAGTTGAGCAAATGAACATCATACGTGTATGGGCCTAAAAGGAGAGACACACAATGGTGGAGCAGGAGAGAGACAGGAAGGGAGGGAAGGTGGAAGGGAAGGGGCGAGGGAAGGAAGGTGTCCTAGCTCGGGCCTCAACTATGCCCACTACGGGGATTCACATATATCTGAGCACGTCTGCCAGACTGTCAGATGTACCCCCCAGGAATGTGTCTTTATGAGAAACTGAGGCATCCCCAGAGAAAAACAGTCACCTTAGAGTAAAGGCACTAAGAGAAGTAAACTTGGTCCCAGTAACAAAGGCTAGGACACGGGAGACGGGCAGGGTAAAGTTGAGCATCTCATTTGTCAGCTTCCAATCCTCACATACATCCAAATGTGTTATATCCATTCATCAGTTGATAGGGTTGTTTCCACTTTTTCACTGTTATAAATACTGTTTCTGTGAACAGTTATTACATGTTTTTGTGTAAACATATGTTTTTGATTCTCTTGGGTATATGCCTAGAAATGGAATTGCTGGGTCACATGATACACTATGTCTAGCTTTCTTTTTTAAAAGGTTTTATTTATTTATTTGAGAGAGAAAGAGAGAGCACAAGTGGGGCCTGGGGAGGGCAGAGGGAGAGGGGCAGCTGACTCCCCGTAGAGCAGGGAGGCTGACCTGGGGCTCCACTGAAGGACCAGGAGATCATGATCTGAGCCGAAATCAAGAGTTAGATGCCTAACTGACTGAGTCCCCCAGACTTCCCTGTATGAGTGTTCTAATTTCTCCTCATCATCCTCATCAACACATATTTGTTGTTGTTGTTGTTTTTGTTGTTTTAAACTCTTACAAGTATCCTAGTGGGTGTGAAAGCAAGAGGTTCTCATAATACTTAAATTTGATCACTCCCCTCCCCATTTATATGCAATTATTTTCTAGTATGTTAGTTCTTTTTTTTTAAAGGCAGATTATTTTATTTTTATTTTTAAATTTTTACTTATTTTTTAATATGTTAGTTCTAATTGTATTATCAACACCATACATCGGACGTTGTTATTATTGTTTCATGTAGTCGTCAAAAATATTTACCACGTAGTTAACAATGTCTTTGTCTATCATTTCTTCTTGTCTTTCAGACTTTTATTCAGGACCATTTTTTTACACTTGAGTTAAGTTCTTTGGAATTTTCTTTAGTGAATTCCTATTAGTGGCAAATGCTCTTAATTTGCACACATTCTTGAGAAACATAATTTTGCTGGGCAGAAATTTCATATTCACAATTATTTCCTCAAAATCAAAGATCTTATTTCATTCTCTTCTAATTTCTATTGTTGCTTTTGAGAAGTGAGCCATTAATGTCTTTCCTTTGTAGGTATTTTGTCTTTTTCCACAAACTGCTTTCAGGATCATATTTTGTATATTTTCTATGGCAGATTCACTTTGATATACATAGATGGTGATTGTTTGAATTTATCTTACTTGGGATTCATTTGACTTCCTAAATGTGAGGATTTGTATCTTTTAACAATTCTGGAAAATACTTCAAATAGAGCCTCTATGCCCTTGCGTCTATTTTTCCTTCTGGAATTTTCATCATATAACCGGTAAATAGTCTTAATTTAGCCTCTGACCTTTCCTTCATATTTTTCATTTTTTCATGTTGCTGTGCAGTTTCTGGATAACTTCTTTGAATATACTTTTCAATAACTCTCTTTAGATGTGACTAATCTACTATTTAACTTCTCCGTGGAGTTTTTAATTTTAGCTATTATGTTTTTTTCATTTTATTTATTATGTTTTTTCATTTCTTACCATTTTTTAAAAATTTTGGTAATTTCTTTTTTTTCAAAGATTTTATTTATCTGACAGAGAGAGAGAGATCACAAGTAGGCAGAGAGGGAGGCAGAGAGGGGGAAGCAGGCTCCCTGCTGAGCAGACAGCCCGATGCGGGGCTCGATCCCAGGACCCTGAGATCATGACCTGAGCCGAAGGCAGAGGCTTTAGCCCACTGAGCCACCCAGGCATCCCATAACTTTGGTATTTTCTTAAAGTCTCTTGTTCCTTATTCATATTTGCAATAAGTTTACTTCTTTAAACATATTAAGATTACTTATCTTAGGTTCTGCCTCTGGTAATTCCAGGATCTTAAATCTTTGCAGGTCTGACTTTTGTCTGCTGTTTCTTCAGGCTCTCACTCATGGCTTGTTTTCTTAAAAGTTTTATGTGTTTTGACTGTGAGTTCATGTTCCTGAGAATATCATCTATGAGAATTATTGGTAGATTGAGTAGGAGTTGTGTTCCTCCAGATAGGATTTCTGTTGACTTTCTCAGGCATCTGAGAGCATTTCTAACCCAGAATCACTTTAAATTTAATTCTCTGCTTCACGTAATTTACATCCCAAAGATAGAGTAATTAGTTTAAGCAGCTATCCAAAGTCAACTTATGATTATCAATTATTGGGGGAAATTTCTCCATCCTTCCTTCCCCCCTCTACCTCTGGCATGAATGTAAAATTAAGCACATCTCCTCGCTGTACTTGCTCTGTGAAGAGAGTTAATTCTTGTTGCCCATTACCTTTACAGTGTAACTTGACATCACAGGTCCGCATGGGGGACTCCTCTCAGTCTGTCCATCCCGGGAAGGTCCTGGAGGACTTGTCTCTTGCATCTGCCTCCCCGCACAGCTGTCAGAACATCAGTTCAAGGTCAGTCGGGCATGGCCAGGTGTACTTAGGGCTAAAGCCGATTTCAGTACTTGCTTACCTCCCAAGGTTGCTGTTTTCACTTAGCTTTGGGCTTTTCTGAATTCTTTTCATTCTTGCCAAATTGGCAGTGCATTTAAAAAGATTTCGACATTTTTTAATCCAGCTTTTTTTTTTTTACTGTCTTAGAAGGACAGTGATTCAGGATATTTGGCTCGTGTTAGAAATGGAGTTCTACCAAAATCCTTTCTAAGGGATCACTAAAGGCAGAAATTGTATATGAACCAATATATTCCATAATAGCATCGAATGCAATGTTGGCCCCTCATAGCAGTGGTTCAGGTTTCCTCAAGATGCCTTGTTTCTGCCTTCTTCCTTCATGTCTGCATCATGCTTAACTCTCAGATTAATTCGTTTAACAAATGTTTTTATTTGCCCTCTGTGCAAATTCTCTTAGCCTCTCCCTGCCTCTCAACTTGCCATTTTTCTGTTGGGCTTGCAGATCACACCTGTGTGAACTGCAAAGTTTCTCACTGTTATTAAATCTCACCTTGAAATTGTATGTTTTTCAGAGGAGGAAAATAGTAACATAGGAAAATGTGATATTTAGTTTCTGTATAATTTAAAGATAAATTTCTATGGGTTCCTTTGGGGTTTACTTTATGACAGGAAGCAATATAAAAAAAGAAGTTTCAAGTTTCTTGTTTCAGGAGATTGTGATTACTCATCTTATACTCTAAATACCAATAACTCAGCTAAAGGAGGAAACAATTATTTTTTATTGTTCATAACTCCTTAGATATGGGGCAAGCGTTTTTACTAAGCTCTACACGCAGGTTGGGAGGGGGCATAATGAGGAGAAGGCTTAGGGCATGTTAAGTAGCTAGAACCTACATGATTTGGCTGCAAATAGGAGATGAGGATGGTCCCTCTTACAGATACCTTTGGGCACTTTAAATATGGCCAACTGAGGTAGACATCCCAGTACCTGGATATGAAGAACAGTTTAGTCATTACTGGAACCCACTGAGTTCACCGGACAAGAGGAATTCAGGGCTTATCAGATGCAGCCACCGTTATCCAAACATATATCCAAGAAACATGGTCTCCAGAAGTTGTTGCTCTTTCTGAGACTGAGTTATGAACACCAGTTGTAAAAGTGATGACACTCTTGGGGCGCCTGGGTGGCTCAGTGGGTTGGAGCCTCTGCCTTCGGCTCGGGTCGTGATCTCAGGGTCCTGGGATTGAGCCCCGCATTGGGCTCTCTGCTCAGCAGGGAGCCTGCTTCCCCCTCTCTGTCTGCCTGCCTCTCTGCCTACTTGTGATCTCTCTCTCTCTGTCAAATAAATAAATAAAATCTTAAAAAAAAAAAAAGTGATGACACTCTTTGAGGGAAAACTAGCAGAGTATATCCCGCATTCTATAAACATCTCTATTGCCTTGAAAGACTGGCAAAACTCAGTGGTGGGTAAGAGTCTGGCTTCCTCACTTGATGGAATGAGCATGGGTATTATATGCAACTAATGAATCACTAAATTCTACCTCTGAAATGAATAGTACGTTATATGTTAATCAATTGATTAAGGAAAAAAAAAAAAAAAAAGTCTGGCTTCCTATGTTGGTGCTTTCGTCTGCAACCGGCTATGCGTTTTCTCTCCAAAGCTAAGCAATTAGTTTCAGAATCTCTTTAAAAGCTGTCAAATACTTTTTTATTTGCTCATTTGAAAATTTTTTTCACAGGAGCAGTTTCTAAATATTTTGAAGTTATATCTTAATTTTTAAACTTAAAACATTTTGCCTTTATTCACTCATCAAATAATTATTTAGTATTATTATATATCTAATATATATATCTAATATATATATATATATATCAGCCTCTGTGCTAGTCTCTCTCTCTCTCTATACATATATATGTACACTAGCCCCTGTGCTGGTACTATTTTATATATAAATAAATATAAATATAAATATATCAGCCTCTGTGAGATAAAATGGACATAGTTTTTTCCTTCAGGGAACTTATACCTACATTTAATTATAGAAAATTATAGAAATATATTATAATTATAGAAATAGAAATAGAATTATAGAAAGATTAAACATCCAGTTACACAAAGACAAAAATTAAACATATAATTTTACAAAGATTCATAATTACAACTACTAAGATCTCTGGAGGAAAATATGTAATAAGTGCAGAGCTGTTTTGAGCTGGGAAATGAGGAGAAATGACATTTAATTGGGACTTGAAGTATTGGTTGGAAGGAGTCAAACACATGGCAGTGGGGGGCGAGGAGCTGGAAAGTATGTACAAAGGAATACTCGAGGAAGTGGAAGGGCAGGTCTTCACGTTGGGAAGCCATAGGGAGAGTCGAGTGAGAAGGGAATGGACCGGATGCATTATGAGCCAGCATATCCAGGGCTTTGGGATTAGTGTGGATGATGTTGCGCATTATCTTATGAAAAGCAGGGGGCATCCAAAAAGTTTTCAGCTGGAAAGTCCCAAGACTAGATGTGTGTTTTTCAACAGTCTTTCAGGTTGGCTGTCCTGTGGAGAATGGCAAGTAGGGAAACACAACTGGAGGCGATGATGGTGGAAATGGATTTGGAGATGAGCAAATGGATTCACTTATGAAGAAATATTTGATAGGGAGAATGGATAGAGCTTGGTGACAGATGGAAGACCCCTCAGAAACCCAGGGAGCAAAGTGGTCTGGTTGCAGCTCAGTATCACATCGAAACAATTATTATTTCCACAGAAAGGTAGACTCGGAAGCATTTCAGAGATTTACTCAGGCTCTCGAGGAAACGCCACATATCTTTACGGTATTATTTTAAATGCACACTAAAACTTCTTTAAGAATCCTCTTTTGCCGTCTCTCACCCTCAAGGTCTTTCTGATGCTTAGGAAGAAGCATGAAAACAAAACTCTCCTCTCCGTGTGTGCGCTAACATTCCCCAGCATCGTAAGAAGTGGCTTCTCATTCCACCTCAGCTCTTTGTGATCGGGGTTCAGGTACCCTTCTGAAATGCTTCTCCCTTTGCTCGGTGGTTTTGGGATTCTGCACAAGAAAGCACAGCTCAAGAATGAATTCAGCAAACAGAAGGAGCAGAGAGGTTGAAGACATGACTGTGTTCGCTGCTGTTTCTCCACATGGTCAAACGTGTTCTGTGAGCAAGAGAAGTGTGTGTGTTCAGATGGGTCGAGGAGGGCCCAATTATGGAGATGGGAAATAGAGGAAAAGAGAAGGTGCTGGTGAAAACATGAGATGCTGGGAAACATGTTGTGTCTAGGCTGCCTTCTGAGAGTCTAGGGAAGCTGTTCAGGGACATGACGTGCTGAGAGCTGCCTTGTGAGGGTCAATTGTTAAATATTCCAAAAATTTCAAACACGGCCACTAAAAAGTTAAACTGTATAGATGTACAGTTAAATAAATTATATTAAAAACAAAGGTAATAAATACACTCAAAACTCGTCACCACCTATATTTTACTATTATCTATGAAGTTCCATGTCTACTCTAACAGTATGGTGGAAATACCAAATAAAGGCATGCAACTGTGCCTCTCTCGCCTTCAATGACATGAGATTGGTAGCTGGAAATCAGCCACATTTGCAGTATTTAAACTACAACAATTGGCAAAAGGTATGAATCAAGGCCTTCCCCTCCCCAACAGCTAGTAAATACTTGTCACCACATCACTAAGAGACAACTGGATAAATAAGTCTGGCCCCAGGAGACAGATCTGCACTGGAGATACTCTTGTGGAAGGAACCAGGACGTACGTGTGGGGTGGTGGCCTCGTGGCCTTACAACAAGGCCCCACACTTAGGAACGTCCCCGTGTTTGGTTTAATGCTTTGCCGTTGCCATCTTGACATTTTAAATTTTTGAACAAGGGGCAGCATGTTTTCATTTTGAGCGAGGCTGGTGTAGGTGGTAGAGAGGTTTGGGTGGCCTGGGGTTGCTTGGTTTACCGCCTTCTTTCCCTTAAAATAGGTACTCTGTCTTATTCCCTCATTTGGTAGCATATTTGCACAGATATTCTCCCCATTCATTCCCTCAACTGGCTCACAAAATTCCTTTCTCTTTTCTCTCTGTATTATTCTCTTCTCTTTGGTCCTTGGAAAGCTGTTACCTCTCCAGACATTGATGTATTAGGTAACTTTAATAAAAATGTTTCTGCCCCAGATTGCAATGTTTTACACATCTGCCTTTTAGATTCTTATGGCATGGTGGTCAAGACGGTTCTGGAATCACAGAGAACGACGCTTGAATTTTTGTGCGTGACCCGACTCAAGTTTCTTTGGTTTCTTTACTCCTTGGTTTCCTCATGTGAAGAAAAAATAATGCTTGCCTCTGAAAGTTATTGTGAGCATTGAAGTAGAGTCTAACAAAGACCCCAACGCAATGCCAGCTACATGGTAAACATTCCATGAACAGCAGTTATTATCAATACTACTTTTGTTCATATATGGTGCATTTGGAACAATCAGTAATGAAGTCTGCAGACAACAAGGAGAATTCAAGGAGACCTTTCCTGGCCCCACAATATGTATGTCCCAGAGTGGCTTGGACAACACTCAAAATATTGCAGGCTGTCCTCTTCACCGCTGTATCACCAACCTCTAGCATAGCGCCTGGCACACAGGGGGCGTCCATTTATATTATGACTGCATGGTAATGCCACCTGGCTTCCCCTCCATCCCCCCCGCCCCAAACCCTGACTTCTCCACTGTCTCTGCAGAGGCCCCGGGCAAAGCCTGAGAGACTCGGGCGCGCGCCGGGACTCGTTGGCGGACGCGGCTCCGCGCGTGGCTGCAGTCGCTATGGAAACGGGGAGAAGTAACAAGTCCATCCCTCCCCCCCAGTCCCCCGGGGGGTGAGGGAGGCCCTTGGAGGCAACGGCAGCGCAGGAACAGCGGGAGCGCCGCGCCGCCCCCGAGGTCAGAGCGGTGCCAGCCGAGCCGCCGCGCCCTCGCCCGGCCCCGCCCGGCCCTCGCCTGAGCCGCCCCTCCCCCAGCCGGCCCTCGAGTGCCGCCAGGTACCCCCGCGGGGGGCGCGTCCCCGGGGACCCCACCCGCTGCCTCCCGCCCTGGGACTCGGTGGCGCGCCGCAGGCTTCAAACGGCGCCCACGGGACCTTCGCCGGCGCTGGCGCGGCTGGTCGCCGGAGGGGGCGAGGGGGCCCGGAAGCTCGAGCCTCCCCCGAGGCCCCCGTTTTCTCCCTCAACGCACGTTAGGCTATTATTTTTCAGCAAATAAACATCTGGGCAATTCCAGTCAGAATCTTCATTGCTTTCATTTGGGGAGCACGCAGGAGAGGAAGGGGTGAGAGGGCAAGGCGAGAAAAGACAAGCGTTGGGAAGAGTCCCTCGAATATGGAGTGAGAAACGGAGGTGGAGCATCTATTTCGTGTGCGCGTGTGAGCGCGCGTGCTCACCTGTCCCTCCGGCGGCCCGTCGGCTTCCCGGCGCGAAGCCCCCCGCGCGCTGGCGTCCCGAAGCGCCTCCACCTGGGCTCTGCCGGAGCCCGCGAAGCGGGTGTGCTGCGCGCACGGCGAGCGCTGATTGGCTGTGCGGACTATGGCGAACTAGCCGGACGCGCCGCGCAGTCCCGCAGCCCGCAGGGTGTCTGCTGGCTGCACGCCGGCGCTCCCGGGCGCTCCGCCTTTTTTCTTTTTTTTTTAACCGCGGGCTTGTCTGTTTCGCGTTGGTTTCAGGAAGCGACCCCGCGCGCTGCGCGCTGTGAGGCAGCCGAGCAGAGAGGCGCGTCCCCTGAGAAGCCCGCAGGGCGGCGTCCCGCGGGGAAGATGAGCGGCACCGGCGCCAGGTCCAGCCACCTGTCCCAGCCGGTCGTGAAGAGCGTGCTGGTATACCGCAACGGGGACCCGTTCTTCGCGGGGCGCCGCGTCGTCATCCACGAGAAGAAGGTGTCCAGCTTCGACGTCTTTCTGAAGGAGGTGACGGGCGGCGTTCAGGCGCCCTTTGGGGCCGTCAGGAACATCTACACCCCGCGGAGCGGGCACCGCATCCGGAAGCTAGACCAGATCCAGAGCGGGGGCAACTACGTGGCCGGGGGCCAGGAAGCCTTCAAGAAGCTCAAGTGAGTCCGTCAGTCCCCTCCGCCCGCCCACCGTTGAAGGTTGCATTGAAGGGTGAGGGTCGCTGGAGCAAAAGAGTGAGCTCGGCCTCGCCCACGCGCGGTGTGTCCCGGGGCTGGGGCTGTGCGGGTGGATGCTTCTCCGAGCTCCCGCTGCACCTGGGATCGAGTGTTCAAAGTGTGACTGGGGAAGGAATTTCACTTGGGTAGCAGGAGGAACAAGAATCTTAGAAAAGTATTCAGTGCCCAAACGGGATACTTTAGCGTTTTCTGTTCTGTTTTTTTTTTCTTTCCTCTTGTTTTCTTTTTCCTTTTTTTTTTTTTGGCACCTGCTTTTTTGAGTTTAAATAACGACTTCTTAAAAATTGTTTAGAAGTATTGGGTACTATGTAATCACCAGAGGAGAAAATTGCTTTCTGCCCTTCCCCCCCACCTGCTTAAAGTCTTCCAAATTTTTATTTCGAGTAGAACTGACCACGCCCCACTGTCGTGACCCTCCTCCCACGGCCTGCACGTTTGTGCTATTAGCATAATGCTTGGAAAAGCTTGTTGGCTTACGGTATTTGCCTATATGTCTGTCTGTAGGTACTTGATGGCCAGACCTCCAAGCACCGGGGGTCAGTCTGGGTACTTCTTCCCAGTTCCTGGCAGGGAGCTCACTCATAGTAGGCGGTCAGTGAGTTAGCAAGCTGTGCTTAGCTCTGCGAAAAGAACAAAGATGAACAAGATGTGACTCCTTGTCTTTCAGAGTTTGAGATCTAGCAGGAGAGACACTACGTGCACACTGATAATTTTAATGCAAGGTACAAAGGAATAGCTGCAATTAGAAAAATAAAATTATGTCGAAGTTCACAGTTGAGAGACATTGTTTCGGGTGGGAGTGGGTATTGGAGGACAGGTAGACTTTAATATTCCACAGAATTTTTTTTTTTTAAGATTTTATTTATTTATTTGGCAGAGAGAAAGAGATCACAAGTAGGCAGAAAAGGCAGGCAGAGGGAGAGGGGGAAGCAAGCTCCCTGCCCAGCAGAGAGCCCGATGTGGGGCTGGATCCCAGGACCCTGAGATCGTGACCTGAGCCAAAAGCAGAGGCTTAACCCACTGAGCCACCCAGGCGCCCCAGGATTTTTTTTTTTTTTTTTTACAGCTTCATTGAGATATGTTTCATGCAACATAAATTTTACTTATTTCAGTCATTTTTAGGAGGTTCATGGAGTTGTGCAACCATCACTACGAACTAATGTTAGCACATTTCCAGCCCTCCAAAACAAAACCCCAGTTTCCCCTTCTCCCCATCCTCTGGCAATTGCTCATCTACTTACTCTCTGTCTCTAGGGATTTGTCAGGTCTGAATATGTCATATCAGTGGAATCATACAATATGTAGCCTTTTGTGTTTCTGGCATTTTTCGCTTGGCATAAAGTTTCCCAGGCTCATCCCAGTTGCAGTGTGTATCAACACTTTATTCTTTGTATTGTTGAAGAATATTCCATGGTTATGGATATGCCACATTTTGTTCATCCATTGATAGACATTTGGGTTGTTTCACTTTGGAGTCTTACGAAATAATGCTGCTAGAGGCAATTGTGTACAAGTTTTCATTTGTCTTGGTAATATACCTAGGAGTGGAGTTGCTGGATCGCATGCAAACTTCATGTTTCATAGTTGTTAATATAATGTTTTAATTGAAATTCGGCTTGGGCCTCAGGATAGCAAAAACGTATCTTTAAAGTCTAGACTCGTGAATTCTAATTTTCACTATATAGACATATTTTCCCAAATATCACTGATGTTGTCTCATATCACTTTTCCTTTCCTGAATCTGCTTAAAGTGAGTTCTGAGTGTTCTGCTTTTTTGCTCTGCTAGACATTCTTTTTAATGCAAGGTGACATATACATTTGGATTTAGTTTTCCCTTCTTGGAAAGCTCCTTTAGCACACTTTGGCTAACTTCACAGACAAGAACTAGATGAAGCGATACGCTTCAAAGATACTTAGAACTTAAAAATCAGGAGACATGAGGCTGAGCTATTTATTAGCTGTGTATCTTTGGGCAAGCCACTTGACTCAGCAAATCAGCTTCCTGATACCTACAAGGAGCATAACTATGCTTGCCTCAAGGTGTTGTTAGAAAAGTGAGTGCTTTGGAAGTGAGCGTACTTTGTAAACATAAAAAAGTCATATAATTACAAAGGATCACTATGTCCATGTATGATACATGTTTCATCATATATTTTGTTGATTTTTAAAAATTAAATAATTCCCATAAAAAGCAGTTTCATGGGAATGAAACTCTGTTTCCAAAGCTGTTAACAGCTCAAAGTCGCAGACTCACTTTTGTAACTCATTTTCTCTTTTGTTTATTTGGCCCTACCAACTCAAAAGATAAAAACAGCTCCAGTTCCAAACCAAAGAGGAAGTGTACTTCAAGTCATTCTTTATATAGATATAAGAGATTTGCATGGTAATCTTTGCTTTTAATTCACATACAAAAAAACCCTGAGTTTGTTATAAGTTTCCATGGTTAGTTTTTCATGCCGACAGGTGTAGAGTTTATTTTTTTCTGTTAAAGTAATAGTATCTATGGTTATAATAATAAGCCCTGAAGATTTAAATGTTGAATATGTTAGAAGCTTAGCAGTTGCAAGTTTACATAACAAATGGGGCAATTGGCAGAAGAAAAGAAAGCCCAGAAGATATTGAGGGTAATTTATGTCATTTGGACCCTAAACGATGATGGGGAACTTAGCAATGGTAGAAAAAAATATTCAAATGAAAATGATCAGCTTGCTTCTTGAATTTCTTCTACTCAGATTTTTCCCAAAATTTTTGAAACCATAATTAAACTTGAGGTAGCTATTCAACCTTTATTTTATAGCGGAGAATTATAGAGATAGCTATTTTCCTTAAAGTTTTCCTCTGTGTTTTTGGAAGTTGACTTTACTTCATTAATTTTGAGGCTCTGAGATCACTTTTTTCCAAATGGCAGTTAAGCTGTTTTGCTCTTATGTCAGAAATCTGTCCCTGCAGATTTGCAAGAGTCATTTTATTGCTAAACAGAGGGAGTTTTGCACTGTCTTATGTAAACACTGTTCATGTAAGAAAAATATAAATTTCCAGTGGTATTGATTAACTAAAGCATTCTATCCAAAAATGCAAACAATAGATAAAACATAGATAAAATTAATTCTAATATAAACTGTTTTGGGCCACTCAGCACTGATGGTAGTTGAGGTATCTTTGCATCTATGGTTATAAATTAAAGGCTAGATCTATACTTATTTTTTTATATTAAAACATTTATTTACCACCTGCTATATGTGAAGGACAGTGGAACCAGATCACAGTGATGGACTTAGGGCTTGAGGTTGACAAAAATGTAGGTTTCAGGTTGTACTCACACTATAGCTAAAGCAGGATCACTAGTTAATATCTACAGCAAGTAGTAATTTAGTAATAGGGGTCTCCAGAGGTTAACTAGTCCACCCATGTGCATTTTAGCTGAACCAATGCCTAAACATCCCCCGTGGCTGAGCATTTCCATATCGTGAAAGTGTTTTCGTAGGGAAGAAGATTCCCCCCTCCTTCACAGATGGTCTAATGCATGCTATCAGTACTTCCTTTGTTGTGTTTTTTGTTTTGGGGTTTTTTTTTTTTAGATTTTATTTATTTATTTGAGAGAGAGAATGAGTGAGCAGGAGGAAGAGGGGGAGAGAAAATCTGAAGCAGACTGCAACCTGTGCCCAGAGCCTGATGTGGGGCTCGATCCCATGACTGTGAGATCATGACCTGAGCCAAAACCAAGAGTTGTTGGATGCTTAACCGACTGAGCCACCCAGGCGCCCCAGTACTTTGTTTTGACCTAAAGGCTGCGATGAATAAACTGTTAAGGACCTGTATACAGAAACCACTCTTTCTATCAAAATTGGTGTAAGACGGGGCACCTGGGTGGCCCATTCGTTAAGTGACTGCCTTCACCTCGGGTCATGATCCCAGGGTCCTGAGATCGAGCCCCACGTTGGGCTCCCAGCTCCATGGGAAGCCTGCTTCTCCCTCTCCCACTCCCCCTGCTTGTGTTCCCTCTCTCACTGTGTCTCTGTCAAATCAATAAATAAATAATCTTAAAAAAAAATTGGTGTGAGAATTAGAAATACTGCATAGATAGGGGCCAACCACTGTGGGCAAAAATGTTCCCTTGAAGAAGCGTGTGTTCTGAGACTTCAGTTTCATTGACGTTGGGCGAAGAAGACATGTATCAGCTCTGGATGGTGATGCTCAGAGGAGTTCCTACTTCCCTCATTGCTTTTAATTGGTAGCTATTGATTTTTTATTTAGGCTTAAGTATCACCTATGACTTGCTTTACTTTTTAATAATTTTTAATAAGAAATTTACATCAGAGATGAATGGATAAAGAAGATGTGGTATATATATACAATGGAATACTATGCAGCCATCAAGAGAAACGAAATCTTGCCATTTGCAATGACGTGAGTGGAACTAGAGGATATTATGCTAAGCGAAATAAGTCAATCAAAGAAAGACAATTATCATATGATCTCCCCGATATGAGGAATTTGAGAGGCAGGGTGGGGAGTCGTTGGGGGAAGGGAGGGAAAAAATGAAACAAGATGGGATTGGGAGGGAGACAAACCATTAGAGACTCTTAAACTCATGAAACAAACCGAGGGTTGCTTGGGGGGTGGGGGAGAGGGAGAGGGTGGCTGGGTGATGGACATTGGGGAGGGTACGTGCTATGGTGAGTGCTGTAAATTGTGTAAGACTGATGATTCACAGACCTGTACCCCTGGGGCAAATAATATATGTTAATTAAAAAAATAAAAATAAAAAAAAGAAATTTTTACATAACTGACTCAAAAGCAATAAAAGAAACCTTACTGTTTTGTTTTTCTCCCCCAGTTACTTGGACATAGGAGAAATGAAGAAGAGACCTATGGAAGTTGTTAATACAGAGGTAATGCCAATGATATTTGGAAGACTCAAGTAAATAACAATGCCTTTTTGTATTTCTTACTGCATATCTTAGAATTTGGATGACATTCTAATCATTTATAGACAAAAGTATACATTTTTCTGTTTTTGCTTATGCTATAGCTAAAGAATGACCACTGGTTAGAATCAGTGGCAAGTAGTAAAAAGTACATCAGTGCATTGGTTCTGGATGGAATTTTGTTTGAAGGATACGCAACTGTTCAAGATAGGCTACCTTGCTTGAAATTGGTGACCGGGGCCAAATTTCTGTGCTAGAATTTGAGGTGTGTGAATTCTTTAAATGTGAGCACATATTTGCTCTGGGCTCTAGGTGTTCGATGAAGACATTGGCAACTTGCAACAGGTGTGCAATAAATTTTTCGAATACCCTTTCTTGAAAAGATTATCCTTCATGGGAAAAGTGTTCCCAAGGGCTCTCATTTAAGTGCTGAGTGTTCTTCTGCTGAGGAGCAGTGGCTTCTGGTGTCTCTTACCTGCGAGTCTGTTCACCCGCCCCACAGACAAGGTTCTGACTGATGGGTGCACATCTTACCTGTGAGAAACCCACTCCTTCCCTCCAACTAGAAGAGTAGATCTCTTCCACTTTATTTCTCCCTGGCAAGGCCCTCGTCTTCTCTTTTCTTCTGACTGCAGAGACCCCACTGTCGCCTTTCATTTCTTCTCAGCCCTTCCCCACCAAGCCTTCCAGAGGAGATAAAGAGAAAGAAGTGGAAGAAATTTGGGCTTGCCGGGGAGATGGGAGAGGTGGTGGGAAGCAGCGTGTCTGGGCTCTTCGACTCCCCAAGCCCCGCTCCTCCCTGAGGCCCTCTGTCCCCCTTCTGTCCTCCAACCGTCCCTCCCAGTCTAGACACGGATGTGTTCATTCCCCTCACCCTGCATTCCCGGGCTTGATCTTCAACACAGAGACCCTTCTCCCCAAAGTCCACACCAATGCTCACTTTGAGCAAGAGGAGCCGCTCCTTTCATTGCCAGAAAGGGAGGGTTTCGGGCTTCCTGGCATCCCCAAAGGGAAGTGTGAATGCATTTTCTCATCAAGATATCTCTTTAGCTCTCGGTTCTACTGTAATAGTCCTGTTTTTTGAAGTAGAGCACTAGCTCTTGTGAGCTGTTTTGAGAACCTATTACGTGTGTAATTCTCACTGTGGGGATATACCTCTCTCTTTTCCACGACTGATGTACAGTCGAACTTTTAGAATGCAGCAAGTTTAAAGTTAGAGGGCTATCTGTGTTCAGAATTTGAGAACAGACTTGATGGACATCGGCCTTTCACAAAAACCGTAGATGCTATTTTCTTGATCTGAGGTAGTGATTTCCTTCAGCATCCATGTCTACTGAGAAAAGATGGCAGCCCTTGTCAAAGGCTATTGATGACCACTGTTCTTCGGAGGAAGATAACATATCTTATTCCCAGTCACAGGGAGGGGTTCAGAGAATTCTTGAAGTGGGTCTAGAACATGGGTACATAGAATCGGAGGGTGGACAGTAGGTTCAAGGAGGTTATGTCCACTCAGTAGGAACTCAGACCGTGCTTATTCAGAGATGTTCCAATATAAAGGGTGAGTAACGTTACTTATCAAATTGGGGGCATTTCCCTCAAAGCTGAGATAATGTCATACTGTTGGTGTTGTCTGTGTTGGGCTATATAACAAAGGCCATCACACCGGTGCACATGAGTCCATTATCCTCGTTGCTTAAACATATTAATTCTAAGAATCCGCAGGCCATGTTACTCTAGAAAGCCCCTTTATAGTTCAGAGGCGTTCTGCGGGGCGTGGGGCTTTGTGTCCTAGCCCCTGCGGACCATTTGCACACATGGTAGGAAGCCCAGCCAGCGGGTGCTGGGAGTTAGCGGCATCCCTTCCCTTCTCCCAGAGCCCCCGTGCTCAAGTCCATGACACGAACTGGGTGTTCTCTAGCTGGTTAATAATTTAGACACAATGGTATCCACTTGCCGACCACAGGTCACGGTAATGAGAATGTGCGTGTCACCTTGACATTTGAAGTCCTTTTGTGGTTTCCATCATTGTTTTTCTGTTCCATGAGGCTCATCTCCGAAGAGACACTGAAAGGACAGCCAGGCCTGTTCCTCTTGCTCTTCGTGGCCGTATCACCAGGACAGAGAAAGGCAGAACTCTGATGGACCTCTTTCACTAACCCTAAAGAAGTGGACGATCTTATTTGGCCCACACTTCAGACGGCAGGAGGAAAGGGGGAGAGGAAAAAGGAGATAAGAGTTAGAAACGGAGAAGGCGTCTCTGTGGGTGTTTGCACCTGCTCCAAGATGGGGCAGCACGGTGGGCTCAGAGCAGATGTACCTTGTCTCTCTATATGCAGGTCTTTCTTTTACTAATATCCAGATAAAGGAAGCTTCTAGACCAGGCTTGTACTCATGCCCTCAGTCCTCAGGCATTTTCTATAGCCGTCTTCTCATCTTTCGTTATTTTCAATAAATACAATGTCATGGGACTATGAGTTTGTTCCCATTCCTGGTCAGTCTTCAGCTGATTGGGCTGGAACGCATCCATCAGACCTACCTGTTTAAATTGCAAGTCTCTGGGAGGTTTGCTAATTCTACAGAGTACCTAGCATTAGTAGGCTGGTGATAGTTTTAATTCCCTACACTTCCAAATATTCCTTATCAACAGTTAAGTGGATAAGAGTTGCCTGCTGCGTGCTGGGCTTTGTGCTTATCCCCTGGGAGCCAAGCAACATGGCACTGTCCTCAGGGACTTGACTACTCTCTAGTCTCTCTTGCTTGCTAGGATTGATTTTAACTCCATTGGCAATGATCTTTGTTGAAGAACTTGTACATTTGCTTGATTCAAGGCCATCATTTTGAAGGCTGAATGGTTTTTGAACTGAATATCGCATTTCCCCATTATTAGAGGTATCTTGGTCTCCTAGGCTGATTCAGGCTCGGGCCTTTGACCTTCCTTCTTGGCCTCCCCTGTCGTCTTCTCCTTCTGTCTGGTTCTTCTCTGCTCTTCCCCCAATCCAAGTTTCCATCGATGTCTAATACAGAACAACCTGGAGCTTTCTTTTTTTGAATCTTGCTACTCTGTGTTCTCAGAGTCAGCAGAAAAAATCATTTTTGCCCATTCCTCACATTCATATTTCTGAAAAAAATGAAGGCTCTGTTTGGTTTTCTCCTTCTTTTATCTGCTGTTTCTCATATGTGAGTGGAGGTATCAGACACATGGGCACCTGGCGACCGGCGGAAGATCAGGCTCGCCTTGGTCTCAGTGATGTGTCCATGAAAAAAGTGCGCTCTCTGTAGTTTTGAGAACTGGGGCCTTAAAGAGAAATCTGCCGATTAAAATCTGAACTAGGACCCCAGTGAATGCCTTTCCGAGGAAGCGGGAGCCTACTTGATGGATAAGCCATCAGGTTGAGTTCTCTTGAATCCACATCTCTCATCTTAGATTTCAAATTCTGGAGAATTCGGGAAAACTTTGTTTCTTCTTAGAAGTGGGGAGGAACACTTGCAGGAGCACCTGGGCGAGGCGGAGAGATCAGACGGGAGATTTCTGGAATATCAAAACTGAAAAGGTTGTGGTAATGGGGATTGTCCATACTTTAGAGAGGTTACTCTGGGGCATAGCTTTAAGGTTTTGAATGTAATTCTTAAAACTTCATATTTCAGCTTAATCATTAGGTATAATCTCTAATGAAACATACTATGAGATCTGTTATTTAAAGGCTTTTGGTTGGAAATGGGATTCTAGGCATTAAATGGGGTGTAATTATTAACCTTGCTGAGGGGAAGGCATGGGGCTCTGTGGTTTAACTCACTAATCTTTAGCCTGGGAATTCTGGGTTCAAAGGGGGGACTACTATAAGTAAAAAGTCCCAAATATTTCTTTCTTTAACTTAGGGAAAGATTTCCAGATTATGTTAGACAGGTTTATTAATTCATTGAAGAATCAAAGAAGATAAAACCCACATCTGTGAGTTCTTTCAACAGTAATTGAGGCCCCTCCCCAATCTTTTATTTCTTACCTTCCCCCACCTCTCTAATATAATTGCTAAGTAAGAGCCGTTTTTCCAAGGATAGCTAGTGCCCATCAGTAGTCATGGTGATTCCAAGGTGAGCATGACCTTGTCAAGGCTCTATGAAGACACAATTTTCTGTTGAAAAAACAACTGGCTATACTTCATTTCTCTTTCACACTTTCTTGTTTTACTTTTTTTTCTCAGTTTTGAGCTGTGTACATGTGTGTTTGAACAAGAGTGAGAAAGAAGGTGTTTATGTCAATCGGGAAAACATTGGTCTAATGAAAAGCATCCATTAATAACCCTAATCAGCTCTGATCAAAAGCTAAAAGATTGGTGATTTTAGTTTGTCCATTAGCATGAATCATAACATTTGTTCCAAATATTTTGTATTCTCTATTTGGCATTCAGACATGATTTTTAGGAGATTGAGTGCGAAAGTGAGACATGTAATTAGAACATGTATAATTTTTAAAGGTATGGTAATAAGCTGTTCTAAGCAAAGACACACCTAAAAATAAACATTTGGAAAGTAATTATCAACCTTTTAAGAAGAAAACAGAAAAAGTATCTAATAAAACAAATTGCTAACTAAATGTATGTGTTTAAAAATACCACTTAATTGAAGTGTCAAACTATTCGTAATAAGACATTTAAGTCTTCACTAAACAACAAAACCTATTGAACAGAGAAAAACTTCTTGTTCTTATACTGCATGGGATTCAGACACATACAAGATGAAATTTTAGGAATGTGTACTAGGATTCTGCCACGGTATACCAAGCTTCTAGTTGTGCACTTACTCGAAAATCAATACATAGGTTCATGCTTTGGGATAATTGCTAGAAGGAGCTTATTGAGTTTTCTGGTAAGGTCAAAGGTCATCCATCATGGATGGATGCATGATGATTTCCATATGGTAGGAATAATTGGGAAAGCATGACTAAACAAATAGCAAAGTATAGCCAAGGAAGACAAATAAATTCTGCTCAGACATTTATTGAATACTGCTCATGAATGATTTCACATTTTCTCAAGATGATTTAGCAAGAGCCTGCTGAATGCCAGGGAGTGGGCTAGATTCCGGCCATACAGACATAAAAAGATACCATGTGCAGATCAGAAAGTTTTTGTAGGAGGACTCTGGAAAGCGTTTGAAGAGATAAGATACACCAACAAGAAGAAAAAGATTGAAACATAATACCAGAGATTGTTACTCCAAGGGGAGAAAATGACTTATTTAGACCTAATTTGTAATTGGCTTCAGTACTTAAAAAGAATGTGGTGATTAGCTCTTCTCCATCATATCTGGGTGCCAAAAAGGGGAAACAAAATTGAACTACAGGGTGAGGGCTGAAGAATTTGAGTTCGACTGAAAGAAAACTTTTAAGAAAATTGGTGATGACCACGTGTTTAGTGAAATAGGTCATGTCTCCTTTTTGCCTGTTTCTGGTGATAGACCCATTCTTCTGACTTGCATGTCTCCATTGCGTACCAAAATGGCAGAGCCAAGTTGAGATTGACATGAATTTCAAAATGCCCTCTGATCCAGGGTTTTGTGGGAGCCTTCCTGGGAAACCCAGGAAGACCTGTGTTTGGGTCGTCATAGCCCTCCACGGAGGAAGCAGTGCGTGGGAGAGAACCGCTGGAGTGAAGGTACTCCAGCATCCTGGACAGATACAGCAACCATCGTGAGAGATGTTTCAGTTTTTTCCCCTCACACAATGTAAGTCTGGAGAAGAAACCCCAAGAGGGTGGTATGTTCAAGAAATAAGAGAAGTGAAACTCAGAGGAATCAGTGGTGAGAAACAAGCCTATAGCATCATCTGTGATGATACACTGATTTTTGATTATGGTATTAAATCTTATCAGTGTATGCCTAATTTTAAACGTTATTTCTCTTTAATTCAGAACAAATTCTCTATCTGTGTATGTGTTTGCTTTTCCCATTTTACTCTCACATGAGCTCCTTATAGAAGCTTTGTTTCAAAGGTCTGGACTAACACAGAACAGCAACAAGTCCTTGGACGTCTGCTGGTGGGTTAGCATGGAAATGAAGCCAGGGACTTGTGCTTGGACCCCATGGACCTCTCAGTTCTGCTGGTTCTGCACCCCAGACAGACCCCCAGACAGCCCCCAGCCCTCTCAGGTGTGATGGTGGTGAAGGCATGGGCGAAGAGTGTATGCGTCATTTAGCTTACCTCTATCACAGTGCTGGAAAAACACTTATAAACTTCTCTGTCTCGCAGGTAGGTAGCAGACTAATAGTCTTATCTTTAGATACAAAATAACAGATTTCAGCATACTTCAAAATGGATGGATGGCAGTGTTTTTTTTAAGATAGGATTATTGGGGTGCCTGGGTGGCTCAGTCAGTTAAGTGTCTGCCTCTTGATTTTAGCTCAGGTCTTGATCTCGGGGTCATGAGTTCAGGCCCCGCATTGGGCCCTACGTTGGGCTCCCCACCCAGCATGGAGACGACTTAAAAAAAAAAAAAAGCTATTTATTTGCATTTGGTTGATTTCAGCAGGAAGTATGCGGGTGGTGTGCCTTCGTGTCTGGCTTGGTCAACAATGAGAACTTCCATTTATCGTTGTGAAAGCCTCCTTTATAAGCAGCCAGCCAGATCAAGCTCAGATGTCATCCCATGATGACATAGTTGGGATGTTTGGTTTGTTGAAATAAGGTTGGTTTCAGCCCACGTGGTAGCTGGGAACAAAACTGGAAGTGGGAAGGGATTGTGGGAGAGAGAAAATGAAATTGACTTGGTATATTTGCAATGTCTAATGTTTAACCTGGAACATTTCTGTCTAGGAAATTTCTGATGGGAGCCCGTGCTGGTGTGTGTGTGTGTATCTCATCTTGAGTTTCAGAGAGTTAGGAACTCCCATGGCCATCTTTCCTGTTTCAGATTGTACATCCTAATGTAACCAGGCTGCCGACTTGGAGACATTTTCATAAAACAAATCATCTAATATCACCCATGTCGTAAAGTGTACATTGATGGGTCAGATGCCATCTTCACAGCCTGTTTTCCTAGATGTGAACAGATAGCTAGATTTCTAGTGCTGCAAGGTTTGCATTAGTGAGTATGGGCTCTCCCACCACTGCTTTTGAAAACTGGATTAAAAAAGTGATTGGAAATCTCAATTTTAAATTATATATATATATATATATATATATATTACTATAGCAAAGAGATTCTTTTAGTACGGCTTTTGCAAATGGAGAGCTTGTTTCTCATGAATGCTCGATTGGCTGATACTTAATTGAGTCAAAGAATATATGGAAATTGAATTTAATTACCTTTCTGCGAGGCAGTGCTTCTCCTGGTCAGATTGCTGTTCACTTGTGTTGTTGAGGTTTCAGTTATTTTATCAATAATATTGGTTAACCGTGGCTCTTCCCAACTATTGGTCTACCTATTTACATGTGCATGGGTCTGGATATAATGGAGTATGGGGGATGTGATTTGTCCCTGGCAGGTTTTAGCATTTTAACTCAGTGACCGTAATTTATTTCTAAACGCTCCTTGCCTCCCCCACCTCCCTAATTCACTTGTTTCCATATAACCATATTCAAATTATAGTTCTCCATCTGGGAATTCCCTTTGCTGTACCTTCTGGTATCAAGTCAGTAGAGTTGAGTGCATCCAATTTGGTGTCAGTAAGACATGCCCAGTGCTTATGGTAAACGTATTCCTTCATAGGCAGTCTTGGCTAGATGGGTTCATGTAATCTGCTAACAATGCCGGTTTAGCTTGTGTGTTTCAGACACCACGTGACCACTCTGAGTTATAGGCAGAATCATGAAATCATCATGGCAGTCTTCTCGTACCCCATCTAAGCAATCCTAAAGACTTTGAAGCAGATGGCTGTGTTTCCAGGGCTTGGGGAAGGGGAGTCTGGAGATGAGTTGCTCTGCGTCTCTGCTGTTATTTTTGGCCTCCTTTCACGGAGGAGAAAGTTGGGAGCTTTAGGGAATGACACCGATCGCAAGTTTCATGGCTCTTTTTGGTAGTAAAAAATTAGTATCACAAATTTTTTCATCCAAAAAAAAAAAAAAAGTATTGCGCCCCTATTCATGTGCCAGGTGTCCTGCTAAGTTGGATTTACAAGGGCAGGGAAACCAGACAAGGTCACAGCCTTCATGAAGCTTATTGGTCGGTGGAGGCGAAGAGGCCTTCGGAACAGAGCACGCAGCCCAGGAGGCGCGGGGTCCTAGAGGGGCCGCGACCAGGGCCAGGGGACTCCTGAAACATTTCCTGGAAGAAACGGCATTTCAGTGGAGCCCTGAAGGGATGAGCCGGTGTCAGCCAGGCCGACAGGGAGGAGGAGGTCCCAGCAAAGGGAGTAGTCTATGTGAACGTCTGCAGATGAGCGAACGTGGGGCACCTTCCGAAACTCACACCAGTTTTGTTTGGCTGAAGAATGGGAAGGCATTGGGGGTGACAGGGAGGGGAGGGGGATATGTGAGAGATGAGACTCAGGAGGTAGAGAGGGATCCAGCGATAAAGGGTTTTTAAAGGAGCTTTGATGTTGTTCTTCTAAAACCATTGGAAGTTATAGAAGGGGTTCAGCAGGGGATTGACAAGATGGCTCTTGCTGCCCCAGCAAGGCAGGAGGTAGGAGACCACTTAGTGAGAGGAGCATGGTGCTCACGACAGTGGCGGCTGAGGAGAGGGTAGGGGGACCAGATTTGAGAGTCAGGACTCTCATGAAGAGAGATTAGTGGATGATTCTTGGATTTCTGGCTCTGTCAACGGGATAGATGGTTCTATCATCATTGGGCAGATAGAGTCCCCTTCATGGAGACAGGGAGAATGGTTTGTTTTGTTTTTAAAATATTTTATTTATATAATTTAGAGAGAAAGAGTGAGGGGAGGGGCAGAGGGAGAGGGAGAGGGACAAGCAGACTCCACATCGAGCATGGAGCCTGACATGGGACTGGATCCCATGACTCTGAGATCATGACCTGAGTCGAAACCAAGAGTTGGACACTTAACCGACTGAGCCATCCAGGCACCCCCCCTTTTTTTAAATAACAATGACAGTCAGAAATATTTGCAGTCTTAACTGTTTGGACATGGAGCCGACCCAAATATTGGGAGTTGTATAAAACCAGAGCCCACCGTGGGGAGAGAGGGAGAGACAGACAGGAAGAGAGAAAGAGAGAGTTTCTGTACTGTGTTCTTAGTAGTGTTCCAGGCCCCTCACAAAGATTGTCTAACTCAGTCCTCACAAAAGCTGTATATAGAAGCGATTGTTACTATTCCATTTTGCAGAGGAAGAAACCAGTGACTAAGACACAGTCCTATAGAGCTCATAGTCGAGACGCACCGACTATGTCTTGTTTGGTTTTGAGAGGGCACTGAGAGGGCTTAGGGTTTTACTTATTTATTACACTTTGATTTAATGATGATAGGAAAGAGAAGATACATGAAGAAGACTACGGTTGGGAAGTGAATCTGGAAAAGGGGCACAATTTTCCTTCAATAGCCTTCATACTCTTTAACAAGTTACCGTTAATCACAGGATCTTGGCTGGGGTTATTTTAGTTGTAGTCTCAGTGGACTTTTTTTTTTTTTTTTTTTAATCTTTGCTAATATTCCCTCCAGGACAGGATATTTATGCTGAATATTTCCAATACAGCCCTTGAAATGGCTTTGGCATGTCTACTTATAAAATGGCTCCCCCAGGAAACCTAAAATATTTTTACATGGATATTTACCACAGGGTGCGAAGAGGTTAGAGAAGGAGACATCGAACCAAGAACCATGAATGCATTTTTAATTGCCGTCGTGTTTACTACCAAAGGGCCCTTTGGTCTCTTTGGCAAACATTCGTCCCCGATGTGTGGAATAACAGCCTTTGGGATGGGGGGAAGGGAGGAGGGAAGGCATCCATGTTGGGCACAAATTGCACTCCTCCCCCCACCCCCCAAGACCTCAAGGTGTAATTCATGTGATCTCTGTGGACCGCACTTTCTTCATCCGAAACGTGGAAATAATAGTACCTTTTCAAAGAATTGTGGCGGAGATTAGAAGCACGTAGATCGACGTTAAGCTCTCAGCACCGTGCCAAGTGCATAGTTTGAACTTGGTCGATGGACATGGTGCCCAGTGGCTGGGACATCTGTCAGGGCTCTGCGGATTGAGCCGCTGGCCAGTGGAATAAGCCGTCGAACTGGCTGCTTTTCCGGGCTGTGGCCCAAAGAGGAAAATGTAACTGGAGTTGCTTGTGGATGACCCACCCTCTACAGGTGCCGCGGGGCACTTCTCACTCCCTCTGACGCAGGTGCCCCAGAGTCGATGCCTGATAAGCGGTTGGGGTGATTATTATATAAATGCATGAATTAACTTGTTTGCGCAGCTGAGTCTCGGAGTTGTTCTTCTGCAACAAGACTTAGTAGCATAAAACTACTTTACATAAAACCCACTTTGCTTGTGGGTCCCGTGTGTCAGGAAGTCGGGGAGGACCCAGCAGAGAGAGCTTTCCTCTGCCTCAGCGTGTCCGGAGTTGAGGCTGCGTGCTGGGGTCCGTGGCAGGCTTGTTCCCTCGTGTGAGTGGTAGCTAATGTCAGTCATCAGCTGGGCTTTAGTTCCTCCTCCCCGGCCCTGTCCCATGCAGTCTCCTGTGGGCTAGATGGACGGAGCACCTTCACAGAATAGTGGCAGGGTGCTGGGGGCAAGTGGGGAGAGGGAGGGAGGGAGGGAGAGAAAGGAGAAGGCAGATGAGGAGGAGGGAGGGAGGGGGGCAGCTAGAGG
>CM052886.1:125939846-125959391 GCA_028534135.1 Potos flavus | reverse complement strand
TCTATTTATTTGAAATGGAACTGCAAGCAAGGGTGGGTCTGTTTCATTTGTCGTGTAAACTGCATCAGGATTTTTTTTTCCCTAATCGAGGGGAGGTGCATTTTCTTTTTCAAAAGCTGATGGGTGTCAATTGTTATTTAAAGAAATTAATAGGGACTTTCCGTGGAAGTACCCCATAAAGCCATTTCTGTCAAATCATTTGCACATGAGGGGAGGTCTGCCCCTTCCTTTTGATGTTCCACCGTCCTGTCCTCATGCCTCATGCCTCCGCACTGGGTTGCTTACCAAGGAAGAGAGCAGGGCAGTCCTTAGGAGCTTATAATGTAAGGAGATGGTGCTGAGAAAGGTTAGAAGGCCCCTGAAACAGCACTCAGCTAAGACTTCGATTCTGAAATGACTGGATGCATGTTGGAAGGCTGAGTGAGGGGAAACCGATGGAAATGACCTGTGCCCAGACAGAATTCCCTTCCCGTCTTCACTCAGGTAGGAAAGATAGACTGGGCGAGATGACAGTAGTTGCTTGAGTAAAAGATGGGAGGACATCTGAAGAGCTGGGGACACGGGAGGGGACACTGATGGATGTCAGCACGGATCTGGAAAGAACAAAGGAAGAGCCTCTTATTTCAATATTCCTTTTCGCCCCAAATATTGTACTTGTGGAGTAAAGAAAACACTCCAGTTGCTTTTCTTTTTTCTTTTTTTAAAAGATTTTATTTATTTATTTGACAGAGAAAGAGAGATCACAAGTAGGCAGAGAGGCGGGCAGAGGGACAGACAGAGGGACAGGCAGAGGGACAGGGGGAAGCAGGCTCCCTGCTGAGCAGAGAGCTGGATGCGGGGCTCGATCCCAGGACCCTGAGATCATGACCTGAGCCAAAGGAAGAGGCTTTAACCCACTGAGCCACCCAGGCGCCCTCCAGTTGCTTTTCACTACGATTCATTTTAATGATGAAAATACCTAGTTTGGAAAATTGCAATAAATTTAAGCTTTTTGGGAATTCAGCCAGGCACCTCTGTGCTGGGGAAGAGTTCATCCCAGTGCCGAAAAGTTGGATTCAACCACAGCCTAGCCTTCTCTTATTCAGACTGAGTGATGTCCATTTAAAACCCTTCCTCTTGGGTCCTATTTTCCTGTCCCCAATAGCTGGGCTCTCTTTCCTTGCAAATTCTCTGTTCCTCTTGAATTGTGGGATCCTGTCTGCACACAGTAATTTAGAATGAGATGGCCCAGTCTCGAATCAGGAAGGTCACCTGCATTACATACTAGCAAAGCAAATTTACAAGGATCGAAATTCTTCAGCATTCTTCATTGTGGCCCTTTTGAAAAGGCCAAGTTTTCAGATACTTTAGGAGGCAGGATCCCTCCTCCTTCCAAGCCAGACAGAATGACTTTTCAGTGCAAGATTGCCCAATCAGTACTGTTTTTACAAGGTGACCCTTTCCTTTTATTATGCTCTACCCCAGGGGTGTGAAGATTACAATTTATCTTGTGATGCTTAGGGCAGGTTTTGGAGTCTTTGGAAAAGCCTGTCTAGAAGTTCCAGCCCGGGGTTGTTTGGTTAGCTGGTAACCTGGAAACCTAATTGCAACAACAAGCCGGCCGAAGAGTCCCTCTTCTGAGTGCTCATAATGAAAGCAATACTGGGAGGGGTCAGCCAGGAATTGAGTAGACGGTCCTTGCAAACGAGGCTGGCTTCTCGTTCACGGTTACTGCTAATTGGGGTATGGTAATCCTGAAGCACTCTGCAGTGGAACTTTAAAAAAAAAATCATTAAATAATTCCACAATCCCTGGTAACGTGTGTGCTGAAGACTTCAGTTGGGCCTGACAGTGAATGAACTGCAATCCTTTTTCATTTGAAGGCTCCTGTAGCTACTTTTTCTCCATATCCAAGAAAGGTTAAGAGGTTCGCTTTCTTTAAATAAATGTGTTTTGTTTTTTTCCCTTCAAAGTTTCATATTATATAAACACTACAATTGAATGGAAAGGAACACAGCGTGGAAATTAGAACACAAACAATTTTATTTATGTCCATTTTATTCATTCATGTCTTCGTTTTGGCAGGAGGAATATTCCTGCTGGCGGAAGAGCCCATAGTGCAGGGAAGACTCACTGTTTTGGGGGGGGGGTGCTGATTTTGGGTCATCTCACTGTTTCCTTGAGTTCTTCGTCCTGAATGTAATGAAAGCGCCAAGCAAGCGAGGCCTCTTGTAAAACCCAGACAAATCATGAAAATGGGTCGTTCCCAGTTTGGGGGCGATGGCAGGCATCCCTCCCTCTTTGGTTTCCCGCTTGGTTTGGCATCGAGGTGACCGACGCGGAGTGCTGCCCAAGCTGTCCCTGTCCAGCGTCTCTGTGTCTCCGAGCGGTCCCCATTCTTCCTCACCTTTATAATCGTGCGATTGCAGGGCAAAAGTGAGGAGTTGAAATGATGCAGAGATGCGGTGGGATTTCTTTCTAACGAATATTTCCACAGACCCAAGTTGATGAGAAATTTAATGGAACTTGCTTTTTGTTCCCGATGTGATACTTTATGCGCAGGAAAACCAACACACACGTAAACGCGGTCAAGGCGTTTCCACGAAATGCCTCTTTGTGCAGAGGGGGTAAGGGCGAGCTTTCTCCTTCAGTTGTGTTACTGTTTTATTTTGTATGTCTCCCGGCTCACTCCATATCTACATACGTTCTGGGTGACACAGTTTACCCCTCCTGGAGGAAGGCTCCAGGCCTTGACTTAAATGCATCCGTCAATAAGGGAACGGCCATCTGTTTTTATTTGAAGGTCTCAGGTTAGCATGATCGTGGAGAGACGGCATGGCCTGGAGGAAAGAACGCGAATTTTGGAGCCAAGGAGGCCTGAGTTCTAATCCTGATGCTGGGACCTAACGTATGCTTTCCTCATTGGCAACCGGAAAGGAGTGTTATCTTGTCTCGGCGCTGCAGTTACTAAGAAATGTTAAGTGGGGGTCTGCCATGTGCCAGATGCCGAACGGGGTGGAAAACGAAAAATAGGCGCCGCCCCCCCCCCCATTGTCCAGGGATGAGCCTTCTTTAAGCAAGAATGATAGACATGCCTCCCAGTGACAGTCATGTACCACAGTGAAGCCCCAAGCCGATGAGTGGTCCGAGGGGAGTGTAACTGAGATTACCATGGCGAGAGGGTCGAAGGGAGGACACCTCACACAGCGCCTGGGTCTTAAAAAAATCAGTAATTGAGGAGACACATTGAAGAGGAGGTAAGAACCCCACGAGCAAGGACACAGAAGCATAGAATTTCATAGCTGCGGTCACTTGAGTTTGTGCCGCAGACCCTTGGGGTATGAGAGGCCGTGGGCCTCACATGATGGAAATGCCCCCCAGCTATAACCAGCCACCAGAGCACTGGGTCTCCGTTTCTGGAGCCTTCTAAATAGACACACTCCCCTTTGCCCAGAGACGTTCCGGTGTAAGTTATGGCCTCAATTAGTTGAAATCGCAAGCATCACATATTTGGATGTCCAAAAGCACAGCCGGGGGCATATCCCCTGGCATGGGCTTTACCAGAATCTAAGCTCCTCATTACTTGGAGATCTACTAACTGTAAAGGTAAATCTACACAGGGGATTTCACTTGAAAATCCTCGGTTGCTGGCAACTCAGTGCCAATAGGCTGGGGATTTAGAATTACCCTGTGGCCTGAGCAGGAGCTTGTCAAGTCTCTGTATATACGGAGAGAGTATTCCTCTGTGGTCCTTGAGCAAGTACCATGCATTAGGCACACAGACTATTTTTGTCCCCACTGTCAGGGAATTTATACGTTACTCAGAAAGTAGTCTATATTGTCCTCCTTGAAAGGGGACAGCATTAATCTAGAACTCATTCTCTTGTGCTGGCCATCTTAGCCATCTGTTGGAGAGTAGACGATGGTGGGCCTGAGTGTCAATCAAGCTAGATACATACTAAGCGAGCCTAATACATGCAAGGGGAAAGACACATTAACGTAGACACCAGGCTTTAAAAACATGCTGTAAAGAATATTCCTTTGTTGACTAGCAAGACCCTATCTCTTTATTGTAAGTTTATAATGTTAACAGATCGCTGCCAAGTGGATCGCTGAGGCAAGAACAAATTCTGTCTGTGCGACTCAGACCCGTGACACGTGGGCAGTTGCTAAAAAAGACCCCAAAGATATTAGCAGAGATGCATTTCAGATAAGTAGGTGAACAAAGAAAGCGTCTGTAGAGACGCAAACACAATGCTTGGGTCCAGTAGAAGGATCTCAGGATTGAGAGTCGGAGGTGCTGGGGTGGCTTGTGTTGTGGCCTCAGTTGGCTGAACTCTGATTGACTTGCGCCTGGCCCCCTGGGAGCCCCCAGATGTCCGCTGCTGTTGCTGGAGGCGTGTCAGCCCCTGGGCAGCCCGGGAGGAAAGACCGAGGGGTAAGACTCTCCCTGGCTCACAGGGCAAACCGTCCATCCTGGGAGACAGCAGTCCCCAAACGTCCTAGCCAGAATACAGGATGGTACGGGTTCAGTGACGATGTAAGCGGAAGTTCTTCATACATTCTCATCGTGGTTTCTTTTTTTTTTTTTTTTATTCTTCATTTCAATTGATATGAATGATGGTGGGTTTTGTTTTTCCTTCATGTGCTAGATAAACTATGACTTCTTTCCTCTGTCTGTTCTCTTGATGGCTAAGACACCTGTCAGCCAGCTCTTAAGAATCTTTGTGCCATGTTCGATTTTATGGAACATGTGTAGTAAACATTAAAATTTGGACCGATTTTCTACTATCTTGGGAGCTCTCGCAGGGACCTCCTTTTGCCGGTTGATATGTCCGAAAAAGGAAGACTTACTTTCACATTATTAGCTTGGGTTGCAAAGGGAGCTAGTAAATATATTGGCAGAATGCTGATTTAATAAATTTTCGTTTTAAATGACTTTGGGGTTAGCCAGTGCTGTGATTATCTGTAGCCCTTCTTTTCTCCATTGATAGGGAGAATCGGAAGTTTTGTGTAGATGTGCTTACTCACAACATTGTGAATTATGTAGAGGTACATGTGCTTCTTCAGTTACCTCAATTGACCAGAGTAGAAATTTTCTTTTCTTCCTATCTTTTTCTCTTTTTTCTTTCCTCACTCCCTTCCTCTTTACTTCCTTCTTTTCCCCTTCCTTCCTTCCTCCTTCCTTCTTCCTTTCTTTCTTCCTGCCTTCCTTCCTTCCCTCCTTCCCTCCCTCCCTCCCTCACTTCCTTCCTCCTTCCCTCACTTCTTTCCTTCCATCCTTCCTGGTTTTGAAACTTCCTGTGAAACCTGGTGAACAACTTTAATTCTCTGTTCCCACCTATGGTGATATTAAAGAAAAAATTATACTGGTTTATGGTCTAGGATTCAACATAAGAGTGGGAGAGGAAGGTCTGAAATAATGGCGGGAAAATATATGGTAGCAAGAACGGTGAGGTCATGGGGCCGAAAACAGTTTTTGGTCCTCTTTAAAAATCGGAGACATGGTGAGAAAAACGTGACTCATCTCGCACTTACATTTATTTCTTGAAAACAGACATTGCTGTTATGCTAAGGAATATACCCTATAATGGGCTGAGAGGCGAGTGTGAGGACAGAGGAGAGACAGTAAGAAAACTGTTCTCCAGTAATTTATTTTTAAAAATAATAAAAATCCACTCCACCTACTTGGAATTGCAGACAACTTTGTGGAACACATTTGTCGAAAACTCCTGGACTAGGACATGGTGCTAACGAACCTACGATCTTTAATTTGTTCTTTGCGCAATGACCTTGCAGAAATGGGCCTCCCGTGTGATGCGTGAGGGACAGTTAGTCTCTCAGCGGGGAGGGCAAAGTGCCCGCTGTCTTTGCAGGTGGGAGGGAAGGGCTAAGTTAGTTTTCTAAGGCGGTTATTTGGTTGAGGCTTCAAGACTTTCTGGGTTTCTCCATAGGGTGTAGTAAAAGCGTAATAACCTACATCCTATGCTGCTTTTCCTATCACTGGGAAGACCTCCTGGTTTGCCTACTTACTGTCATGCAATTCAAGATGGCGGCCTGTGAGGTCCTTTTTGTGGAAAAGGGCAGTGTGGGGGTAAGTGGATGCCCCGCTCCCTCCTAGACGGGGTTCGGTTTGAACCAGGCAGCTTTGGAGATTCTCGTTTCGGACTGTTCCACGAGGTGAGGTTCACTCCAGGGACCTCCGAATTCCAAGGCTTTCCCTGCAACAGGCGGACTGGGAATAAGATGAACTTGGCCTCATTTAATGGCATTTAATGTGAAACTCTTTCTTCTCTCTCCTGTGTTCCTTGATTTAGCCAAAATATTTAGATACCAAACTGCCAAGGCTCTTCGATGAGCTGCCCTCACCCAAGCAATCCAGATCGAGAAGGAAGAGAAATAGGAAAATATGGGAGACATAGAGGGAACAGACTTTGATTTTCTTGCTAACATTTATTCATAAGTGAGACATGAACTATCGCAAGCTCCCCCAACCCCCACCAAATCTCGAGTCTTTAATGGGCCAAACACGAAGTTTATTTCTTCCTATGTTTTCCTCAAAACAGTTGCATTCTCATTAATTTTCTTTTCTTAGATGAATGTATTTCATTCACCTGGGCAGGAGGTGAGCTCACGGTGGGGAATTACATAAACTGGAGTGTCACTGGGCCCCTCATAGTCTTGAACTGTCGCTTTTTGAGGTTTTCTTATGCTTTTAATTAAAAAAAAATTCCTCACTGAACCTTGAGCATTCTTCATGTACATCATGTGTTTTTGACCTCCTGCATGGTGCAGTTTTGAAATAGGGGTGAGATTACCGTAAGGGAACGCAGATATTTTCCCACTTAAGTAGGTTCACTGGTTCACGACAAACCATTGTTTCTTACTGTTCTAAGATACGAAGACCCCCACATCTTGCATGTTGGTGACAAAACCCAGGGTTGATCTTCAGGGGAGAGAACTGTGCCTTCTCTGATTTAGGAGTGCAGGAAATAACTAACTTCGTGTCAAACGTAGCTTGACGATTTTTTCCCTCTTTTCAACTTGTCTCTTGGCTTAACAAAGCAATAGAGGATCCAGTTTCTTTGAAACTAGCCCCAAAACTGAATGTAGTCACAAGACAGAAGTGCTTAAGGTTAGTCTAGTTACAGATGGAGAGACAATTCTTGATTTTCTCAGGTTTTTTTTTTATTCTTTCTGTTAACATTTTAAATACAGAGTGGTGGCTGATAACTGGGAGGAGACAGGGCACGGGAGACGAAAAGAGGGTGAGGGAGGCCTCCTAGGTATTAGATTTTTAGTTATGATAAGGGGGAGTAAATGGCACATTGGTTTAACTTTTAATTTTGAAATAATTTTGGGTGAAAGTTGCCAACTAACGCAGAGAGTACTTTGTCTGCTTTACTGCCTCCAGCTTCCTTTGTTAGTATCTTACACAAGCATGGTGTAGTTACTGATAGCAGGAAGTTAAAATCGATACCGTCCCCTTTTTTATAAATCTTATCTAAATTCTGTCAGTTTTGACACTTATGTTTTTTCTTTCTGGTCCAGGATCTAATTCAGGATCTCACACTGCATTCAGTTGTCATGTCCTTTTAGTTTCTCCTAACCTACTACTGTTTCTCAGTTTTTCATGATCTTGACAACTTTGAAGGTCAATTTTTTTTTTTGTAAGACGTCCTTGCATTTGGGTTTTGCTGATGTTTTTCTCGTGATCAGGTTGAGGTTGTTCCCCACCCAGGGCATCATGTCAGAGGGTACTATTGGGGAAATAGAATTAAACACAAAATCTCCTCTTTCAATCCAGAAAATCCTCTCCACAAAGGTAGTGGCGAAAGAAAGCACTATTATTATTGAGTAAGCATTAAACCCGAGTATAATGTGGCTCACAGGGCAATCTGAGATTGCAAAGACAGAAGGAAACCTTACTCTTTCATTTAGCCAAGCTGATGCCATCCACCATACACATTTTGAGATAAAAAAATAACGGCTACTCAAGTAAAGGACTTGAGAACACCCGTAGTTCATCCTGAATTCACCTGGTAATTGGGGTGACCAGTCTGTGTTGGCTAATTGGCTTTATTCAGAAGAAAACCAGACTGCCCGTATCTTTATGAACGCACACGGTTTGGCGGCTTGGAACTAAGTGCCCACTGAACTGAGGCTCCTGTCCACCCACTGAAACTGGGAGACAGCGGTGCGAGCCTGCTTGCCGTTTCTCCACATCCTTGGTCCTTGAGGGAGACATTCTTGGGACTTGATGGTGACAAAAGGGTATCTAACCTTCAGAGAGATGTTGCATACCTTTCAGAGACAGGAGAAACTACCTGCAGTTGGAAGGTTTCTAAAGTAGATCCTCTGAGAAACAGGCGGGGAGAGAAAACTTCTATTTTCATCAGGGAGACCTAATCCTTTTGTTTTGTTTTTGTCTTTCGAGTAGATGAGGTTTGATACACCCTTTCATTGGTGATATTAGTTTTGACCACTTGACTAAGGTGGTGTCTTGTCCATGGTGTGAGACAGAGATGGAATTTTGTCTTTTTTCTGAAGATACCTGGACTGCCCAGTTGTCTCAGCATCATTTGTTTGAAGCCTGTCTCTGCCCGAGTGGTTTGAGATGCCCATTTGAGCATGTACTAAATCGCCAGGGTGCTTACTTTGGTCCTCCTCGTCCATGCCATCGGTCTACTTGTTTACTCATGCGCGAGTACCATCTGTTAGAATTAATTTTTAAAATTGTAGCTTAAAAACTATCAAAATAAAAAATTATCAAAAGTTATCAAAAACCGCCTGGGTGGTTCAAGTGGTTCAGCGTCCCAACTCTCGATTCCAGCTCAGGTCATGATCTCAGGGTTGTGGGATCGAGACCCACACTGGGCTCTGTCCTCAGCGGGGAGTCTGCTCTTCCCTCCACTTCTCCTCCCCCAGCTCACACGCTTGCTCGATCTCTCTCTAAATAGATAAATAAAATCTTAAAAAAAATAAAAATACATAAAATTATCAAAATATTAGCTTAGAACAAGTAAAAAAAAATTTTAAGTGAAAATTGTATTTTCCCTAAGACCATCATTGAAACAACTGGATTTCATTTTTGTAAATTCTTTTCTACTCTTTCTCCATATATATGACTGTCTGGCTTATATAAAGATATATTTATCTTTCTGTGCATAGAGAGAGTTGTAATCACAGAATACATCTTATACAAACTTTATACATGTCTTACATATATTTTATACATACTTTATATTTTTGACCATAGTTCACTTACATCGTTTCTCTTATAGTTTTCACCTTTACGTAGTGTTTGTCATCATTTTTTTGATAGTAATATATACTGTTAATATTATTGAGTTGATGCTATAAGTTACATTTAGATAATCTCTTTGTTTTTGCTCTATAATATTCTAGCTAACAGTATGTAACAATATATAGTTTTTTTCTACTTCTGAATTATTCGATCAGGATAAACGTGAGAGATGTCAGATGGCACATATGGCCCATTTTATACCACTGGTTATGAAATTCTATAGAGTTTTAGAAAAACTATTATGCTAATTTAATGTTCTCAGTAATGTAGTTTTTTTTTTTTTTTTTTTTTAAGATTTTGTCCATTTATTTGACAGAGAGAGAAAGAGCGCACAAATAGGGAGAGTGGCAGGCAGAGGCAGAGGGAGAAGGAGAAGCAGGCTCCCCACTGAGCAGGGAACCTGATGCAGGGCTTGATCCCAGGACCCCTGGATCATGACCGGAGCTGAAGGCAGCCACTTAACTGACTGAGCCACCCAGTGCCCCATCAGTAATGTAATTTTTTTTTACTTTTTATTTGCTACTGACCCCTGAACTATATTCGTGAGGGCGGGGATCTTGACTCATTTACCAGTGAGCACTAAACCCCTTCCCCACTGCCTGGGACACAGTTGGTAACTGACTACTGACAGATGTCATTGGATGAGTGAACCGTCTATGTGGAAAGGAAACAAACTATGGGATGGGTGGAGGATGTTTTTTGAACAGTGTGAGTCCGCAACTACTGTTCTCACATTGACTCTTGCTAATTCAAATTTCATTACTGGCCTCCTTGTTCTGGGAGGCCTATGGTTGCAGACGTGCCTCTTTTAAGCAGTTGAAACTGAAGCTTATGTGCCTCTTGTAAGCAGTTGAAACTGAAGCTTATAGATGATTTTATTAAAAACCCAGTTGACTGGGTTTCTCGAAGAGTTATGAGAGGACACCCCTAATGGATCCCCCTTGTTGTACATAAAGATGTTTTGTTCCGAACCATAGAGATCTCAATTGAGTGATTTTTCGACACATAGGGTTAGCCAATGATATTTTTAATCATTTAATTTCAAAAGCTTTACTTTTCGTTTGAGACAGGTTGCATTTTGGTCACACTTGAATATTTTGGGATAATGTGGGAATTTGAAGGGAACGGAGAGATGACCAGAATGCGGTCCCCCCATCCTACGGCCGCGGGGACGTGGCCGCCCAGGTTGGTGAGGTGACTGGCCTCAGTGACTCAGTGAAGACACGGGCTCCTAAGGGAGGCTGCCTCCCAGCATAGCGCTGCTCAGGAATGCTGCGCAGCCTTGTTCACGCCCACATCCCACCGGGCAGGTAGCTCCGTGAGGGGGAGACCCCTCTTCTGCCCTAGGCACAACCAGCACATGGGGGTGAAAAGCTCAGAGCCCCTCAGAGCGCCAGGGGCCTTTCCCTTGGTCTCTGCTGGTGCGTTAATAGCGTCCTTAGTGCTCGTGAACGACTGAACGTAGATCGTGCACATTCTTCAGTGGGAGTCCTGGCACTCTGGGACTAATTTACATGTAGGTGGAAGGGGTTCTCCGCCCCGCCCACCGGACCCTGCTCATACTCAGCATGCTGACTTTCATCTCCCATTGTTACGGACACACTTCCCGCTGCCCTGCATTCCTAGTGGGAATTTTACATTCCATTGCCTAGAGTGGCTTGGTAACCAAAATCCCATTTGGGAAAACTAAACAAACAAAAACGACAGTGGCAAAATGGTAAAGCATGGTATAATGAATGAAGAAGGAATTCCAAAGAAAAGACAATTAAAAAATTAATTTTTTTAATGCTTGGTTGGTGGTATTTCCTGTCATTTCTCGTGAGTTCTCTTGGGTTAATCAGTGATTTTTTTAACTTTGTCGGGGTCATACTGTCCTCTTCAGCACAGCATTAGGGAAACTCCTGCAGACTTTACTTATAAGGGCCTTCAAAATGACTCAAGTCATGTTCCACTTTCCCATAAGGTAAAGTGCCCATTGCAAATAATATTTTTAGAATAAAGATAATAAATGTGAGGGTTAGCATTATCTATTCAGAATGTTTAGGATTATCTGATTTTTAAAAATATTCTATAAGATGCAACAAAGAGAAAATTAAACGAGAATGCCCATGGTTTAAAAATTTGTGGTATGCTGGGAAACTGACTTGATGGTTCAAAATCTGATGACAATTGATGGCATTCTGCTCCTTAAGGCAAGATGATTTAGCAATCTGGACACGTTATTTATTTATTTATTTTTAAAAAGATTTTATTTATTTATTTGCCAGAGAGAGAGAGACAGAGCACAAGCAGGCAGAGTGGCAGGCAGAGGCAGAGAGAGAGAAGCAGGCTCCCAACTGAGCAAGGAGCCCCATGCGGGGCTCGATCCCAGGACCCTGGGATCATGACCCGAGCTGAAGGCAGCCGCTTAACTAACTGAGCCACCCAGGCGTCCCTGGACACTATATTTAAATATATAGTTATACTTAGGAGTTTTCCAGGGAATGCGTTACTTGTAATTGATATCTTTGGGTTCACTTTGTAAGTTTTTTTTTTTATGAGATGTTATTTTTTTAAAAGCATTTTCATGTTCACAGCAAAATCGAGGGGAAGATACAGCGATGTCCATGTGCCTCTACCCCCACACGTGCACACCGTCCCCATGATCAACATCATCAGTTAGAATGGTACATCGACACGTCATAGTTGCCCAGAGTCCCTGTTTACATTAGGGCTCACTCTTGGTGTACATTTTATGGGTTTGGACAAATTCATAATAGCATGTCACTCTTGGGTCACTTTTAAGCTAAAAGGAAATCCTTTACCTTGCCATGGTTTTGGATGGCCATGTCATTTATTTGTGACTTTGTTTTGAATTGTTTTCCTGCTTCAAGGAAGGGAGGCATTCATTTTAGAGAATAGTTCAAAAGACGAATCTACAAACTGATGCCAAGGTATCTTGCATTGGCAGAAAAATAACCCCTGAATAAGAGATGCTAATCCACACTGGACTGATGAATCCAACTCCTTCCTCTGGGAATCAGCCCCTGGACTGGGTACAACAACATGGGGACCTACAGGGGACCCAGGTAGAGATGAGTGGTTTCATCAGCTCATGGAAACTAATTAGACCCTTCTGGGAATGTTCTAAACAGCCTGTTCATTATAATCAGAGACATCTTCTATAACTAGGTCCTCACTGAAGTTAGGGTAGTTGGAATTTTTTATTATTGTGTAACAATGAATGTATTCTTCCCAAAGTATCTCAGTGGCTGGGCAGATTTTGCTACCATGCCTTTCTGGAATTTCTAGATGTTCTGGAGGCTAAAGGATTTCAATGTTTGTTCCCATTGAGGTTCCTTAAATTATACTGATAAAATCGTACAACGGCTATTTGAGAGGTAGGAGCCAAAGAGAGAGAAACTTGAGTGGTCTTGAGAAAATATGGAGACCACTGAATAAGGGCATTCTAGGTATACCTATTTATATATTTATAAATATTTGCATATATTCAGCTACAGATAATTCAAGAAAGATCCTATTTAAATAGGTGTGAATACGTGTCTGCTACTCCTGCTAGTGGCCCATTTCTGTCTTAGGCATCATTAGCAGTAGGACTGAATCCTGCTTGGGCTGGGAATCAGAAGCAGTGGATTCTCGGGTCAGCAGCTTTGCTTGCCATGTGACCTTGACAGATGGAAAGGCTCATCTTTTCCCATTTATACAATTAGAATAATACTAACCTCATAATGTTATTTTAAGGTACAAATGTCACTGTAAATGAAAGCATTTTATCTTTTTTAAAGATTTATTTTTTTGAGGGAGTGTGCCTGAGTGGGGGAAGGGGCAGAGGGAGCGGGAAAGAGAATCCTCAAGCAGACTCCCCACTGAGGGCAGAGCCCCAGGTGGGACTCAATCCCAGGACCCTGCGATCATGACCCGAGTCGAAATCAAGAGTCAGACGCCTGAATGGGCCACCCAGGTGCCCCAATGAAAACATTTTATAAATACTGATGTGTTTTACAATTGCAAACTTATTTGAAAATAACTATCTTATGAAGATGATGTAAAAAGTTAAGGCAACATATGGAAAATGTTTCATGTAGCTCTAGGCATGGTATACACTAAAAAAATTGCTTTGGGATCAGGAGAAAGATCTGGACTAAATATAGAGCATCATCAACAAAGTGGTGTTGATAATAAATAACATCAAGTTGGGTAAATGTGACCAGGGGGAGTGTTTGAGTTATAAAGAGAAGAAGGCTGGGATGGAATCCTGGGGGAAGAACCAACATTTCGGTGTGGGTAGGAATATTTATTAGCATAGGAAACTGACAGTGGTTACAGAAGGATGAAGTTGGGCAACGTATTGCAGAACTGGGATGAGATTTCCAGCTACACATTCCATGTTTGCTTTTTTCACTATCATAGAGGATCATATACCCCAAATATCTATTCCAGATTTTTTTTTTTCTATTCCAGATTAATAGTACTTCTGGACCTTAATTTCCTTAAGTCCAAAAGAGCCCAGTCCTAGAAAAAAGATATTTTAGTATGTCAGATATTGTATAGGATATGTTTTGTAAGAAATACCCAAGGTTAAAATATGTCTTTGTTTTAAAAAACCCTTTAATAGAAATGTGTTACGAAAATGAATAGAGCACGTGGGCATTATGTATCTCTTGTGATTTTGCATTGATCAAAAAAATCTGGAGAAGATTCAAGATGGCAGCCTTAGGAAGATCTTGAACTCACAACCCCACAGACACAACAGATCTACAGCTACCTATACAACAGTTCTCTCTGAAGGAGACCTGAGAATTAGCTGAGTATCTACTCCAAAACAAAGGATAAAAAGATCACACTGAGATGTCTAGGAGAGGCAGAGACACAGTCTTGACCAAAACCCCACTCCCAGTACAGCTACCTACAAGATATAGGGATCTTGCAAATATGGAGCGCGTCCCTGAGGAGCAAGGGGTTTCGAGTCCCACATCAGGCATGCCCAACACTTGGGACCATGCTCCGGAGAGACAGAGCCCTCCATAGGTCTGGCTTTGAAAACTGGCAGGACTTAAGTCCGAGAGACCCAAACGACTGTAGGAAACAGACTCTGCTTTCAAAGGGCTTGTGCCCAGATGTGCTCGCCCTAGGACCCAGTGCAAAAGGAGCAGTTTGGAAAGTGCCCAAACTTAGCCATCACTGGAGCTCTCTCTCTGTGCTCCAGCCCCACCTCCAGCTTTCCACACCATGGGATTGTTTTCCCTGCTCATTTACCTCGCTCTTAGCTTTTGTTACACTTCTGTGCACTTAAAGAAGATCCTGTGGGGGAAGAATGAGTGGGTGAAATGGACTTGCCCTTCATCTGGGTCTCCTCGGTCGGGTCTGCCCCACGCACTGGCTCTCTGTGGAAGGTTTTTTCTTCTGCTGCTGTGCCCATGGGGGTGAAATCACTTATAGATTTCTTCTCATTTAGAAAGGGCTCATCCCTCTCTAGAATTTAGTTCATTTAGACTTTTTTTTTTTAAAGATTTTTATTTATTAGAGAGAGCGAGGTGGAGTGCACAAGCAGAAGGAGGAAGCAAGCTCAGCATCAGGCTTGATCCAAGGACCCTGGGATCATGCCCTGAGCCAAAGTCAGTGGCTTAACCTACTGAGCCACCCAGGTGCCCCATTTCATTTAGACTTTTTTGCATCCTAAGTTCTTTGATGCACTAAAAAAATATATGGGTTCCAGTGTAAGATGGTGACATAGGAAGATCCTGAACTCCTCTCCTCCCATGGGCACACTGAGTCTATGGCTACATGTGGAACAAATTTCTTAAAAATCCTATGTTAGGCTACAAAAGTCTCAATAAACTTAAGAGGACTGGAATCACGTCGAGCGTCCTTTTGACCATAATGGTATGAAACTAGAAATTAATTACATGAAGAAAAGGGAAAAATTCACAAGTATGTGGAGATTCAACAACATGCTACTGAACAACCAGTGAACCAGTGAAGAGATCAAAAGGGAAATAAAAAAATACCTGAGACAAACAAGAATGGAAATATAACATACCAAAATTTCCAGGATGTGGCAAAAGCAGTTCTAACAGGGAAGTTCATAGTGATAAAGGCCTACTTCAAGAAACAAGAAAAGTCTCAAATAAACAACCTAACATTACACATTCAGGAACTAGGAAAAAAAAGAACAAGTGAAGCCCCACATTTGTAGAAGAAAAGAGATAACAGATATTAGAGAAGAAAAAAATGAAATAGAGATCAAAAAAACAATAAAGAAGAGCAGTGGAACTAAGGGCTGGTTCTTTGAAAAGATAAATAAAATTGACAAGCCTTTAGCTAGACTCACCAAGAAAAAAGAGAGAGAAGACTTAAATAAATAAAATCAGAAATGACTGATACCACAGAAATACAAAGGCTCACAAGAAACTATCCTGAAAAATCGTGTGCCCCAAACTGGACGACCTAGAAGAAATGGATAAATTCCTGGAAACTTACAACCTATCAAGACTGAATCATGATGAAATCCAAACATGGATTACTTGTAAAGAGATTGAATCAGAAATCAAAAATCTACCAAGAAACAAAAGTCCAGGACCAGATGGCTTCACTAGTGAATTTTACTAAACATTCAGAGAAAAATTAATATGAATCCTTCTCAAAGTCTTCCAAAAAATAGAAGAGGAACTTCCAAACTCATTTTATAAAGCCGTATTACTCTTGATACCTTGGGCCTGATACCAAAACCAGACAAGGAATGCTACAAGCAAATTACAGGCGTATGTCCTTGATGAACACAGGTGCAAAAATCCTCAACAAAATATTAGCCAACCAAAGCCAAAAATACATTAAAAAGATCATATATCACAATCAAGTGGGATGTATTACAGGGATGAAAGCATGGTTCAACATCCTCAAATTAGTCAATGTGGTATACCACTACATTAACAAAATGTGGATAAATGAAATAAAATGAAGGATAAAAATCAAATGGTCATCTCAATAGATACAGAAAAAGCATTTGTCAAAATTCAACATCCATTTGTGATAAAAATTCCTAACGAAGTGGGAATAGGGGGAATAGAATAAAGGCCATATATTATGAGCCCATAGCTAAAATATTGAATGGTGAAAAACTGAAAGCTTCCTCTAAGGTCAGGAGCAAGACAAGGTTGCCCGCTCTCATTGCTTTTATTTAACATCATATTGGAAGTCCTAGCCAGGGCAATTAGGCAAGGAAAAAAAAAAAGACATCAAAATTGCAAAGATATAAGTGGAACTGTCATTACTTGCAGATGACATGATATTATATATAGAAAACCCTAAAGATTCCACCAAAAAAACCCTGTTAGAACTGATAAGTAAATTCAGTAAAGTTACAGGATACATAATTAATACGCAAAAAGTTGCATTTCTACACACTAATAACAAACCATCAGAAAGGAAAATAAAGAAGGGTGCCTGCGTGGCTCAGTTGGTTAAGAGTCTTGATTTTGGCTCAGGTTGCCATCCCAGGGTGGTGATACTGAGCCCCATGGTGGGCTCCACACTGAGGTGGAGCCTGCTTAACATTTTCTCCTCCCCCGCCCCTCTCCTGCTGTGTGTGCACACTTGTGCACGCTCTCTCTCAAGAAAAAAAAAAGAAAATCCCAATTTATAATTGAATCAAAAAGAGTAAAATACCTAGGAATAAATTTAACCAAGGAGGTGAAAGACTTGTATGTTGCAAACTACAAGACATTAATTAAAGAAATTTAAGAAGATATTAGTGAGTGGAAAGATATACCATGCTTATGGATTGGAAGAATAAATATTGTTAAAATGTCCTTCTACCCAGAACAATCTAAGATTGAGTGCAATCCCCATCAAAATTCCAATGATGTTTTTTTCAAAGAAATAGAAAAAAAAAATCATCCTAAAATTTGTATGGAACCACAAAAATCTCCAAATAGCTAAAGCAATCTTGAGAAAAAAGAACAAAGCTGGAAGCACCATGCTCCCCAATTACAAACTATGTTACAGGGCTATAGTAATTTAAACAGTATGGCATTAGCATAGAAACAGACATATAGATCAATAGAACAGAATAGAGAGCCCAGAAATAAACCCATGCATATATGGTCAATTAATTTATGACAAGGAGGAAAGCATATACAGTGGGGAAAGGAAGGGCAGTCTGTTCAATAGTGTTGGGAGAACCAGACAGCCATATGAAAAAGAATGAAACTTGACCACTATCTCTTACCATATATAAAAATTAACTCAAAATGGGTTAAAGACTTGAATGTTTAAGACCTGAAACCATAAAACTCCTAGAAGAAAACATAGGCTATAAACTCCTTGACATGGGTCTTGGCTATGATTTTTTGAATCTGACACTGTAAGCAAAAGCAACCTACTAAATGGTAGAAAATATTTGCAAATCATAGATCTGCTAAAGGGTTAATATCCAAAATATATTAAGGACTCATACAAGTCAATGACAAAACCACAAAACCGCCCCCAGACAATCCAATTAAAAAATGGGCAGAAGATCTGAGTAGACATTTTTCCAAGGAAGACCTACAAATGGCCAGTAGGTACATGAAAAGATACTTATGAGGCATAATTAATCATCAGGGAAAGGTAAATCAAAATCACAATGAGATATCAGTTCATACATATTAGAAAGTCCATTATTAAAAAAATATCAAATACAAGTTTTGGTGAGGATGTGGAGAAACAGGAACCCTTGGGCTGTGCTGGTGGGAATGCTAATTGGTGAAGCCATTGTGCAAAACAGTATGGAGGTTCCTCAAAATATCACATGATCCAGCAGATCCACTTCTGGGTATCTTCCAAAGAAAATAAAAACATTAACTTGAAAAGACATATGCATCCCCATATTTATTGCAGCATTATTTACAAGAGCCAAGATAGGAAATCCACCTAAGTGTCCATCGATGTGTGAATGGATAAACATTGTGATATATACATATATAATGGAATATATTTGGCTATGAAAAAAATGAAGTCTGTCCATTTGTGACAACATGAATGGGTCTCAATGGCCTCCAGGACATTATGCTAACTGAAATAAGTCAGACAGTGGAGGAGAAATACAATATGATCTCTCTTATATGTGCAGTTAAAAAAAAAAAAACACCCAAGCAAGCTCATAGATACAGAGTACAGATTGGTGGTTGTAAGAGGTGAGAGGGTGGGTAGGAGAAATGGGTAAGGGGTCAAAAGATAAAGGAAAAGAAAAGAAGTTATATAGAAAGGATTGAGGTATAAAAAAGGGAAAGTACCATTCTAACAGCCCCTCTACTTACCCTACCCTAGCCTACCCTCCAAGACTAACCACACTTAACAATTTCACTCTGTGTTTGTGAGGTTGTTACTTGTATGTGTTACATACATGACGTGGGATGTTTACACGTACAAAATCATGTTATTTAGCTTATCTTTCAGTTTTTGTCGTCACATTGGGAACAATAGTCTCCTACAACCTTCTACCTCCTAACCCGAAGTGGAACTATTCTTTAGTTTATTTGAATATGAAAAAAAAAACCAAAATACAAAAAACAAAACTCCTTCAAATGGAAAAAAAATGAAAAAAAAAAAGGAAATGGAAAAAACCTGATACAAGCAGAGCAGATGCCTTTTATTTGTCAAATTACATACCAGTTATTAGAATGTATTTCCTCAGATATGAAAAAGGGAAAAATAGTGGTAGGAAACTATAATTTTTGTGTCTCAGAAGGTCTCTGTTACTCTGAAGATTAGAATGTGTCAACTCATAATAATTGAGATGCAATGAATACCATTGATAGAAATCCAAGGAGAGGGTGAGTCCGCTATTCTTTTGAGAAGTTTGGTTATTGTCCCCACCTCTTGTTACACAGCCTTCCCTTGTCACATTTCTCTTTCAGTCCATGCACCTGGAGTGTCTCCACGAAAAATGGTTTCATTCCGTGAAGCTTAGGACATGTTCTCAGCATGAACTATCTTCTGATAGAGGCATTTTCCAATTGTTAATTATCATATAAACAATCACCAGAGGACATTGTACCATCACCATCCGTCAGGCATCTTGGCCAGTCTTTCTTCCGTTGAAAAATTAGTAGAGGGTTGGGGCACCTGGGTGGCTCAGTGGGTTAAAGCCTCTGCCTTCGGCTCGGGTCATGATCTCAGGGTCCTGGGATCGAGCCCCGCATCGGGCTGTCTGCTCAGCAGGAAGCCTGCTTCCCCTCCTCTCTCTGCCTGCCTCTCTGCCTACTTGTGACCTCTCTCTC
>CM052886.1:125917781-125939746 GCA_028534135.1 Potos flavus | reverse complement strand
CTCTCTGCCTACTTGTGACCTCTCTCTCTCTGTCAAATAAATAAATAAAATCTTAAAAAAAATTTAATAGGGGCACCTGAGTGGCTCTGTCGGTTAAGCGGCTGACTTTTTTTTTTTTCTAAGATTTTATTTGACAGAGAGAGGTCACAAGTAGGCAGAGAGGGAGGGGGAAGCAGGCTCCCTGCTGAGCAGAGAGCCGGGATAGTGGGGCCTCCATCCCAGGTCCCTGAGATATTGACCTGAGCCGAAGGCAGAGGCTTTGACCCACTGAGCCACCCAGGCGCCCCAAGCGGCTGACTCTTGATTTCAGTTCAGGTCATGATCTCAGGGCGCTGGACTCGAGCCCCACACTGGGCTCTGTGCTGAGGCAAGGAGTCTGTTTCAGGATTCTCTCTCTCCCTCTATCCCTCCCCATGCTTGCTCGCTCTCTTTGTCTCTAAAATAAACAAATAAATCTTTTAAAAAATAGTAATACTGAAGGAAAAGAATAATTACTTAAAAAACTTCTTTGGAACAATTCCTAATTTGGACGTGTCTGCAGTATTGACTCCTAGGTGAGCTATTTTTAACTCTCACGTCTTCTATGAATGTTTGGCCCTTCTTATCAAAAAGTGGTGAAAATTGATGAAATATTTTGTAAAGGACTTTGTTTTCCTCTTTGATGCTTGTGCTGTCTTTGCAAAGTAGTAACGACGTTCCCCCAAAGATTACGATTTGGAGAACTTACTGTTTCTTAAATCCATACAGTAAGGAAAATAGAGTTGAAATCTTTTTGTGTGGGTTGGGGTATATTTTGCAAATAAATAACTTCATTACATTTTTTTCCCTTTAAACGCCTAGGTTTGTCTTTATTAGGGACAATCACAAAAACCTGTATAATGAGTGTTTATAAGGGGTCAGCGGTCACGAGATTTTTAGGATGGCGCTCGTTTAACAGCATCATTTTCTCAGGCCCTGAGTCTGATTTTTTGGCCTAGATTTCTTGGTCTGATTTTCTTGGCCTAGATTTCGAGAGGTTTCAAGAGGTGATGAGTGCTGAGATTTGAGGCAGGTGGATTCTCTGAAGCATTCAGCCTAACAGCCCAAGGGAGTGACATTGCCTCTTGGTTAATTAGTTCGTGGAGCCTCCCTTTGGGCTAGTTTAGCAGGATTATCCCTATTTTTGCAGATTAAGAAAATGAGGTGTGAGGCACTGAATTGGTTCTCATCGAAAGTGCTGGCGGTCAGTCCTGGAGTTCAGAATCGTAGACCCCGTAGTCAGTTACTCCGTTTGTAGACTTCAGCCTTATTCTTTCAAAGATATATTTTCAAAGCAAACAACTTTGTTTTCACTGAACTCATTTTTATAAAAAACAGGTGCATATTTTTGAGTCATGTAGGTTCTTCACTTGAATTTGACCCAGCTGTAGTTATTGTCCTACTTAGTGCCATGTTGGAATTGGTGAACGTGAGTTAAATCACCTATAGACTTACTCAGTTCACATGAAGCATTATGGGATTTGAAAAGTCTTTATTATGGCCACCTGTGACATAAAGACAATCTGAAAAAGATAGGAGAGATGAAGCGATATTTTGGAAAGCACCTGTGATTTCTATCCGGAGACCCACACTAGAGTCCCAGATCACCTCGTTCTAACAGATTTAACATGATTCTGCCACTTTTGGCACCTTTGGCTTTAGAACTAGTTTCAGGAAAAACGTGAGGCACATATTTATTCAGTTCTCTCTCTCCCTACCAACCTCCCTACCTGTTCACCTATCTAATTTCCACTCAGGGAATGACTCTTCTCTCTGATTCATTAGGCTTACCTACTTGTCCATATCCAAATAAACTGGGTTTTCTGAGAAAAGTGTTGAACCCAGTGAAGAATCCAGGCGAGAGATCAGCTGTAAGCGTGTCCTCCCTTTACTTTGTGGTGGTTCCCAACTGACCGAACCAATCAGGGGGATTATTAGTGTGCTGGGTCCAAAATGAAAGTTGGAGTGTTGAATTGATACCTTTTCATTTGATTTGGTCTCGTAGTCCTAGATTCCACAACTAACATTGGCCAGCCATTGGTCAGTCACCAATGAAAGCCATTCCTGGTACCCAGGCTCTGAGTGGGAGTACCTCCCATCCCACCCCTGGGTGCCCATTCCTCCCTAACTAGGTGTGTTGATTGATACTTGACTTTATACTCATATTTCAAATACTATTTATTTTTAAAGGGCAAGGGAAATTGTATGGGCTAATAAGGAAATTTACAAATTTTAGAGACATATTCTAATTGATTATTATGTTTTCGATTATCCAAAGCCATAATTCTCTACATTAGCACCACGTGACCAAGCCCTCCTCCCTGAAAAAGGTTCTCGAAAAATTTGCCTTATGTGCAGTTGATTTGGCTTATTTTTGTGTATGTGATTGAGATTATTATTTGAAATGCCAATTAAAAATGCGCTAAAATTAAAAATAGTACTGTTTCCAAAAAGTTTCAATTGTTTTATATAATGGTCTTACTTTTTTTTCAATTCAGATGTATTATTTGGATTATTTTTTCAGATTCTATTACTAGTATATCTGAAAACAGCCTAGTTAATTTAATTATAATGACTCAAAGCAATATATGTTTAAGGTTAATCTTCAGTTCACCTGGTTAATCATGAACATTGGGGGAAAATTTTTGTCATGCTGAATGAAGAAAACAATTATTCAAAACAAGTGGTTTGATTTAATTCTAGTAACCTATATACTCAGAATTATATGATTATTTTTAAGTTGCAGATTTATGAATTTCTGTATGTTGTTTATAGATATGTATGCTTTAAAGAAAAATAGCACATTTTAGCCAATTCAACAAGAATTTTGAAGTTATTTGTTTATATAACATGTTCACCTTCACCTTTAATTCAAGAATCCAACAAGGAAGTTCTTATATAATCAAGGTCAAGAGGCAAGCAATTTGAACAAAATTACTAGAGCATGAAATATGTGCTCAGTACATTAGGAGGTAATATCGAGGATAACACCAAAGGGACGCAGTAGGGACGAGCAATGGAAAATCAGATAAATAAAATGGGTCCCGTGTCAGATGATGGTTAAGTGCTGTGGGAAAATCAGCAGGGAAGGGCGCTGGCCCCGCAGCTTTAAGACAACAGATGATTCACGGATCTAGTAGAGGTAGCTGGAGACAAAACCAAGGTGGGCGCTAGCTTTATTATGAAGGGCTAAGGTTCCGCGGGGGGCAGGCAGAAAGGAGAAAATGGCGAACAGGGAGATGAGGTGGGTTGTGGAGGGAAGGGAGCTCTGGGGGCTTCATGCCTGTTGGCCCCAATTTCCTTAAGTTTGGAAGGAAATGATCTAAGAATGAGTGTGTCTGCCATGCAATTTTAGAGTTCAGCAGGAGGAGTAGGGATTCAGGGAAAAACCCTATGTCCTTGACTAGGGAGGAGAGGGGGCTGCTGAAAGCCGCAACCTGGCCTCAGGGGAAGGTGCCCTGGGGGCCTGAGCTTCTTGCCACTGGCAATGGAGAGCCTGGAAGCAAAGGCTAGGGAACGTGGGCTGATGGAGAGGGGAGAAGTGGAATCCGTGGGGAAAATGGGACGGGGTCCTACGCCGGGGTGGAGAGGGGTGGGGGGCTAGGTGGGGTCACGTCCCTGGGGGGTGGGGCTAGGTGGGGTCACGTACTTTGGGGAGGGGCTAGATGGGGTCACGTACCTTGGGAAGGGCGCGCCTAGATTCAGCCCCAGAGAGGAGTTGTGCTGCGGCTGGAGGGGGAGCCTTTCAGAGTGCCAGATTTTATACAGTTACTTTGTTTCTGTGTTACGGAAAGCAGTGTTTAAAATGTTGCCTTAAAATTCTCAGGAGAGGCCCAATTGTGGGCACAGAGTATGAGCAGTAAACCAGGGCTTAAGGGGAATTTTTCTTGAGAGCTTAGGCGTGCGCTATTGCTAGAAAGTGAGCCCAGAGTGTTTATGTTGTTGGAAAAAAAAGAGCAAGATTTTAACAAAGACATAACAGGTCTCAGCCCGTCCCTGAAAACCTGTAGTTTTAACTCCTAGAAAAAAAAACAAAAAGAAAACCTAACAGACGCCCAGTGATGTGCATTTCTTTGCTTTTTTAAAGGTAAAGCCGGTAATGCACAGCAGAATCAATGTGTCCGCACGCTTTAGAAAATCACTTCAGGAGCCCTGCACGATCTTGTAAGTTGAAGACTTCTACGCTGAGGTTAGAAGTTGCTTTCCTTGTGGTTTGGAATTTATTTTGTAGCTTTAAACGTGTAACTGTTTCGAATGGCGTGGCTGGCTGGTTTTACTTTTTTTTTTTTTTTTTCCCCCAGCTTGATTGCAAATGGAGACCTCTTAAGTCCGGCTTCTCGCCTCCTCATCCCCAGAAAAACCTTGAATCAGTGGGATCATGTGCTACAAATGGTCACGGAAAAAGTCACTCTGAGGAGTGGGGCTGTCCACAGGTACGCCAGAGTCATCTTCCCTGGGTAGATGGGTTTTAGAAATGTTCAGGAGAATCCCAGGACACTGTGGGGAGTCACTGGACCCCAGTCTGGGTTCCAGAGCCTGTGTTCTTAATTACTAAGCTATTCTCTAAATAAATGCCAAAGTTTATCTTCCATTATAGATGAGCTATCTGTATTGCCTTCGCATATTTATCTTATTGATTTATAGATGCTTTTTACGTATTAGGGAAATTGGCTTTCTCCTATGAGTTTTAAATGTTTCTAGTTTGTATTTTTGATTCTCTTTGTTGTTTTTTTTTTTTGGCATACAGTTGAATTTTGGTACAGTCAAATTTTCAGTCTTACAATCATTAAGTTTTATGACTAGATTAGTTTTTCCTCATTCCAAGATTATAAAAATATTCTGCAATGTTTTCATCTTGTACTTTTAATTTCATTTAAAACTTTGATCCTTCTGGTTTTATGATATGAACAAATTCATACATGGAAATAAAATATATGCAAGTCTAAATAGTGAAATGAAAATATGTATTCCCCCACCCTAATATGTGAATACTTGGAGAAACTCAATTCTCAGTGTAATGCCAGATACGAGCAAGATTTGGTTGCTGGTCGCTTGGGACATGCCCATTTTCCTTTAACAGAACATTAAAAAGTCTTATGGTTGGACCCTCCCTGTGCTTTAGAATATTTATAGAAGCATCCCATTACAACTAGTTCAACTCCCCGTTTCTTTCTTGCCTTTTGTAAAAAAAGGAAGAAAGCAGGTCCACCAAAGTCCTATAAAAGATGTGTAAAATCATGGGTTAGAATTTATTTAGTATGCTTAACTACCTGCAGAGGAAACCCAGTCAAATCTTGGCTATTTCCAGGTCCGCAGCGATGCTGTCTTTTAATTTCAAGCCATAAAAGTTAACTACTGACTCCGATCTTCCTGTTTTGAAGGAAAATGAATGTCTGGGTCCAGGCCAGGCGTTCTCAGCCTGGGACGATTTTGCCCCTAGGGGACATTTGGCAGCATCTGGTCATTTTTGGTAGTCACAGCTGGGGATGGGGCGGCTGCTCCTACCATCCAGTGGGTAGAAGCCAAGGGTGCTGTTAGGAACACCTATAGTTAGTTCACAGCTAGGCTCCCACCTGTCCTTCCCCACCCCCGAGAAAGAATTATCAGATCCAAAATGCCAACAGCACCATTGTTCAGAAATCCTGGTCTGGGTTAAGGAGGGAAAACCAGAAAATCTGGGTTAAGTGTTGATAATTAGACTTGTAGGGATAGAATTATGGGTCATAAAGAAGGAGCATCTGTATATTAAATCAACCCAAATACATTTCAGGGTTTTTGGGGCCGTTTTCTTTTTTCTTTTCTTTTCTTTTTTTTCTTAAAGATTGTATTTATTTATTTGACACATACAGAGAGACAGAGAGAGAGAACAGCAGGGGGAGAAAGAGAAGCAGGGTCTCTGAGCAGAGAGCCTGATGTGGGGCTCGATCCCAGGACCCTGGGATCATGACCTGAGTCGAAGGCAGACACTTAACAACTGAGCCACCCAGACGCCCCTTGGGGCCGTTTTCTTCATACTTCTTCCGTTATCAATGAAGAAGCAGACAGATTGATGCCTTTTTCTTTCTTTTTTTTTTTCCTTTGCAAATGTCACTAACCTTTATTAGGTAATATAAGAAGTCTGAGAATTTTTTTTAATGCTTTTCTTGAACTCCTTCTAGTCACGAACTCTTGTTTATCCCCTTCAGCAATAGGCATTGCCTTTTTCATGGTGTTTTCTAATAGTCTGCTATTTCTTGTTCTTTAAAAAAAAAAAACTTTCTGTGGACACTTTAAATCACCTAGTGAAGTTATCACTGTTCTTTTAATAAGTAACATATTTACTGTGGTCCGCAGCGGCAGTTTTACAGTAAAGGGAGGTCCTTTGTGAAATCCCTTGATTCTGGGAAGATGAGGGGAGGCAAAAAAAAAAAAAAAAAGGAAGAGGCACGAATGCTATGCAGTTCTGCACCATTAATCCTCACCATGGGCTCCTTTGCCTCTTGTTTTCTGCCCCCGTTCTGTGTGTGTTTGGATGTAATGTTTTGGCTGAGGGCCCTTGCACAGAATGCAGGAAGTTTGTCCACCGGACAAATACATTAAGAAAGTAAATCGTAAACGTGCTCACAAGATAGAAATAGAAGAATCAATCTTAGCGGGAGCTGAGCTCCATTTAAAGCACCACATTCGGGTGCCTGGGGGGCTTAGTCGGTTCAGCATCTGCCTTTGGCTCAGGTCATGATCCCGGGGTCCTGGGATCGAGTCCCACTTCAAACTCCCTGCTCAAGGGGGAGTCTGCTTCTCTCTCTGCCTCCTCCCCCACCCTCTGTCTCTCATGAATAAATAAAATCTTAAAAAATAAAATAAAGCACCATGCTCAGTGCAAGTCAGTGCTTTCCGTCTGAAATCTTACTACGGCAGCAGGAGAGGATCCTTCTGTTGGGTTGGTGGGTTTATTGGGATGAAGTACTTGTACAGAGAGAGAGTTGAATCTAATGACTTGGAGGCGTTTCGAATTCAATAATTAAAATAGTAACAAATGAGCCAACTTAAGAGAGGGTTGCTTCTATTGAACTTCGTAATTTTAAGCAGCTCTTTCATGCTTGTTTACATTTTAATTGTGGGCATTCATGTTTCGGCAGACTTTATACGTTAGAAGGAAAACTTGTTGAGAGTGGGACCGAGCTGGAGAATGGGCAGTTTTATGTGGCCGTCGGCAGAGACAAGTTTAAGAAATTGCCTTACAGTGAATTACTTTTTGACAAGTCCACCATGAGAAGGTCCTATGGGTAAGTGTTCATCCTCATTCACATCTCCTATTTTAGTTACCACTTGAAATAACACTGAGTCTTATGCTGACCACTGGTATATCTTACATAATCTTCCTCATCAGTTAGAATGGAAAGCATGTGTGATATATATTAATTTTTTTTTTTTTTTGGCCATGATTGGAGATTGGAGATTTTTCTTTTGCACAAAAATATAATTTTGAGGATCTATGAAAGGTTATATAGCATTTTTTAACTATTCACTTATGAATTTATAGTAAATATAAAGATTTATTTTGGTGAAGAAGATACAGGCCTGTGGGCTTCCATATAGCATACATCATTTGAAGTTTTAATAATGTCTCTGCCGGTTAGCTGGACCAAATAATTTTCAGTTGCATGTACAAACACCTACAAGTGTTGGAAAACATAATATTTTATACTTCCTTTAATAATAATAATGGGATAAAAACGATGTAATTCTCCTTGTGCAAGTAAGTAGGGCAGCAAGAGAGACCATAATTATTACATGCAAAATTTTAAAGATTGCACTTTTAATTACACACAGTGCCCTGTGACCCCTTTTTCTCTAGGAAGTGTCACATATTTGTGGAAGGTGCCTTATTTCAGCTGAGCCCGGCCCCCGGCCGATGGGAGCATCCCCTGGCTTGCTCATGGTGTGGTTTCTTTACCACCTGTGCTGCTTTTCCCAGACCTTCTGTGGCCTTAGCTCTCAGAACCTGGCCGTCCTCTGCTGGGGTGTGCGTGACTTGCACAGAAATAGCAGAAGGTCACCGATTTTTCTCCATTAATTTGCAGTTTGTGAAGCTTGATGGAGAGGGTGGCCCAGAGCTTCCAAATAAGTAAGGGATGAAATGGACTTTCGGGGCGGTGTCTGGAGGGGGCAAGAGCACACAGCTTTCCAGCACCATAGAATTATGTGCCCACAGACTTATTGGCCACCACCCTTAGCCATCCATGACGTCAAATCATTCATCGTCTCTGCTGGGCGACCCTGGATTTGCCTGCTGTGGGCTACAGAGTGTTCTCGAGGGCAGGGAGAAGCCTGTAGCCCATGGTGGCCTCTTGAGGACAGGTCCGTTAGACACACCTTCCTCTACGCGTGGTCTTCTTTTCAGAGGGGTCAGTGGGTTCCAAGATAGGTCTCTCCCTTCCCTCTGTGGAACTGCATTCCTACAGCCAAAGAGGACTTTTATTTTTTATTGAGAATGACCGGTCTAGAAGCTCCCTTGAATATAGACGCCAGTGTTTTGCCATTCTGACCTTCTGACATAGACACTGAAGACATTATGAAAACAATCGACACTTATTGTTTTTGATTCAATCTGGCACAACCATCCCTCAGCTTAGGAAATGACTTTTTGAAATGCATCCCGGAAGTTTGGGGATTTGAAAAAAATGCTACAGAAAAAAACTTAAGGTAGTACCAAAAGTTTACAGGGAGCATCGATTAAAATAGTTTAACGTTAAACATTGGAGATCTTTTGGAATGGAATTTAATAGTTGTACCGTGGTCTTTGTGAAATCAGAAAGTAAGAGGTACTTTTTGTGAAACACCCGTGTCCCTTAAACAGATGACTTGCAGGTTGGGGTGACAAGTTGGGATGACCGTTATCTTGCATTCTGTATTATTTGTCAATAACATTCCGATTTCTAAATGGCAATTTGTTTCCGCAGTCAGAAAACCTCTTCACTACCTCCGATTGTAGGATCCAGAAAGTCTAAAGGGAGTGTAAGTATCAGATGCTTTACTCATTAAATGTTCTCTATTTCTATATGATACAGGGAGGCTGTCCTCTGGGTTTCAATTAAACTTGAAGACATAAAACTTAGCTGCCTTGTGGTGTATAAGCAATTATGAGAGACAATGCTAGAACATTAATGTTACACTTAAGGTCTTCAAAGTGAACTAACATTTTTAAAATAGAGGTTCCAAAGTCAGTGTCTTTTTCCTTGTGTATAGACCTGATGTAACTTATCTCACAGTTGAAATCTGGGCAATGATGCATAAAAGGAGAGGAAAGGCTGGATTAGGTCGCATTAGTGGTCTGCTCAGTCTGGTTTTCTCTCTCTGACAAAGACTAAAAAGAAGTTTTTGTAAAAAAAAAAAAAAAAGTGATCCTTAAGTTATCTTCCTTTAAAAGACTGAGAATCACTCTGCCTCGTTCCCTATCAGAATTTTTTCCATACGTGATTGGTCCACATATTCGTTAACTCAGTGAAATGTCCATTCAGTCCCTCTCCCGAGGGAACTGTGGTGAGCGTTTAGTAGGTGACTTCATGACCTGTTTGTGTCTTCGGTCCGTACCCCCTCGCAGGGAGGGCTGGGATGCCAGGCCTGAGGAGGGCAGCTTTGACAGGCTCTTCCGACTGAGCCGCGTGACCGGCAGTGACCAGAATTGGTTTGACATTCCCCCCAGCCTGCACACTGCCCCCTGATTTAACTAAGCACAATTCTTCTGTTGGTATTTTGTGACATCAGAGACTGCTGGGCGATGATATGTCTCCTGATGATGACTTAGTTCCCCCACCCAAACTTTTTATATATCATGCAAAATTCTTTGGAAAAAAAAAAAAAGAAATAATTTTGCGTGAAGTAGTGCTGAACTCAGAATAACAAACGACAGGTATTTATGACCCATTCATGAGCGGAGGCTCTCACACCGTTGATGACCAAGCTTTTGCCCCCAGGACACGTATGATCTAGTCGAAGTGGAGAACAGAGCTTGAAAGGGTCACTGATGAGCTAACGCTCAACAGCGAGTAGAGTATCCAGTGAGATCGGTAAATGCGAGGCGGGGGAGTCAAACGTGCATTCGCCCAAGTGCATGAGGGAGGTTGAACGTGAGCCATGCCTTTGAGGGATGTTTGCAATGGGTGAAGGTTGATGAGGGGAAGGGGTTTCAGATGGAAAGGATGGTGTGAGAAAGGAGCCAAAATGTGCTCCCCGAGAGGCAATCGCGCCGGCTGTGATCTGTACTTAAAAACAAGAAGGGGATGTCTGCACAGACAGTAGGAGGAACACATCCAAAGGCTCCCCCTGAGTCCAGATGACCCGTCGGGAGGGAGCTCACGCTTGTGACCCCCGGGGACAGGGAGCCCCTCGGGCTCAGGAGCAGGGGCTCCATCGTGTGTGGGGGCTGGCATGCCCAGACTATAGTTGGTGGCAGTTTCAGATGGCCTTGAATGTCAGAGCCAAGAGTCTAGTCCTTATCCTGGAGTAGAGGGCAGCTCACGAAGGCTTCTGCAAAGCGAGAATGTGAACCCAAATCCGTTCTAGGAAGGTTGGATCTTTTTTGTGGGGAAGGACTTAACGTGGTGAGAGGCCACGGGTGATAGACGTCCGTCATGTGGCCATTGCGAGCAGGAGCCTTGGCATCAGGAGGAAAGAGCCAGGCTAGGGAGGTGCCTGTTGCCCTTGAGGAGATGGAAGACTTTCTTGGTGACGGGACAGAGGGGGTTAAGGAGAGCTTGGAGCCAGAGATAGCTGCAAGTTCTCGAGCTTGGATCGCCCAGAAAATAGTACGACCCTGACTGGCCCAGAAGAGGGCCGTCAGAGGAAATAAGGACCTGCCCAATTTCAAACACACTGAGTTGGGAGTGTCATCACGAAATCTAGTTGTGAGTGTTCAGCAAGCAGCTGTAACTGGTGGAGACCGAGGCCTGACGAGGACCTGGGGTGCAGATCTCAAGTCCATCCACGTAGCGGTCGTGGCTGGAGAGCAGACCCTTGGCTCTGCTCTTCTTGGCACCCAGTCCAGCCCGCCGGGGGGCAGCCTTCCTCCTGTGGTCCAGGGGGAGCCTGGAGAGGGCGCACACGGACCGCAGAGGACCCAGCCCTGAGGCAGCCTCACAGAGGAGGAGAAGGGAGGAGAGAGAATGTTCTAGTGGCTCAAAGATCGATTTTAGCCACTACCAAAGCTAAATAGAACCTGTGAACGTAGGGTTTGGAAATTTTGTCCTCTCGCTCTTCTTCAGGATTTTGGGGCAGAATCCCTTTGTCTACCAGCCGTGTGTGGGCTCACTGATTCCCACAATGCTGCTGCGAGAGTGATGGTCGAACAGAGACCCCAGGGGCTTCATAACTGACCCGAGGTCAGCCGAGAAAGTTGGCGTCAGAACCGAGACCATAACTCAACTCTTTGCATTCACAGTTACCAGACTTTGGAATTACGGGCTTGTTATTCTGAAATTTGGAATGTCTTAATTTTTTATTAAAAATGTGCAATGTGTTTCCTACTTTAAAATTCATGGGCAAGAGGCATGTCCATGTAGTTTTCTTGCTCGCTTGCTTGTTTGGAAGTTATTTAGAATCTGTGCCATGAATGCTGGTTCATCTAATGGTAAATGGAGTTTCCTGCATATCTGGCATGCAACAGAGCCCCAGGGATATGGAGATGAGCAAAAAAAAGACTTGGTGCTCGGAGCTCAAGGTGCACTTGGGGGAGAACAAGGTTAAACGCACAATTCCAGAAATCAATATATAATTACAAGGTGTGGTAGGAATGAAAGAAAAGTGCAGAGCAATAGGAGACAATGAAAGGAGAACCCATTTAGGCAGGTAGGTCAGGATAGGTCTTCTCTGGGGAAATGATCTTAGAGGAAAGACTCAAAATCATGATGTGTGTCCATCTCCTAGAAAGCAAAGCCTCAAAATTATATTTCTACGCTCCGACTTAGAAAAATAACGGTAGGGTTTGCCTCTTCGCACAACACTCCCAAAGCATTCTATTCATCCATCTGTCCATCTGCTCGTTCAGTTAGCAGGCGAGATGGACATCTGTGACGATTCCTCCTCGAGGCTCTTGTCACCGTCGTCTCTGATGGGTGCATTCAACCAGCAGGCACTTACCGAGTGCATGTTACGTCCTGGGCACTGTTGGAGCGCTTGTGGGGAGAGGGAGGCCGCGAATGCAGAGAAAACGCTATGGGGCTGGAGTGTCCCTTCTAGAGCAGGAGAAAGCCACACACGCGATACGTTTCATATGAATTGGGGATGAGCGTGAAGAAAAACACATCTGGGTATGGGAAGAGGCAGTGAGAGGAGGCTGTGTCATTTGGGTGGTCCGGACAGGCCTCTTCCAGGAGGCTGTGTCCGTGGAGGGGCACCCGCAGGCTCTCGCGAACCCCGCGTGGCAGGTGTGTGAAAGCCGGCAGGTGTGTGAAAGCCGGGTGTGTAAAAGCTGGGCGGTGAGCCGCACGGAGGGACCATCGCTGCCGTCGACAATTCCAAAGTCACAGACTTGGTTTTTTTAAACAGAAGGATTATTTTACTCCTGTCCTTTAATTAATTGGGTCCCTGGAGGATGTACATGTTTTTAGGATTGTTCACTGCTTGGCACCCAGTGGGGGTATGCGTGAGGGGGCCGGGGGAGACCTAGCTCGGGACGGTGGGGGCCACCCCCGAGTCAGCGGGAAAGGCACCCCCAAACTGCTGATACACGTCGGAGGGGATGCAGAGCTGGATTTTTAGGAATTCATTTCTGGCAAGGCTTTCTAGGAATCGCTGTGTTGCCTAAGGAAGGGGAGTGTGGGTGGGGGCCTGAGAGAATTAGTGGGGAGAAAAGGGAAAGCTACCAGAGTGAGTGCAGGGGCCTCTGCCGGTGGGCCAGCAGCACCCACCTCGTGGCAGGGAGTGCGGGTGGTGAGGGGGCTTTGGGGCTCAGGCAGACCCTGGCAGAGCAGCCAAGAAACGTCCCCGTGGCGAGCAGGATGGCCCCAGAAAGCCACTCCCTCCCCAGACTCCTAGTGCTGGGGGGAATCACAGACAGGAGCAAATGGAGAGTAATTTTAGCTTGCAGTTCTGGCCTTGAAAACAAAAGGAAGGTAGAAGTGAATGGTGTTAAACTCTCTGAAGTGTGAAAAACCACCCCGTCCATCGGGAGGCTGCCCGGGCACACCGCGCGGGATCAGGGCGCCCCCTAGTGGAAGATGTGTGCACTTAGGGACAGTCGGAAGGTAAAGCCCGAGTTCTTGTTCTTCTTACCATGTGGCTGTTGTATCTTGTGATCGGATCGGTATTGTCTTCGCTAAAGTTCTGGTAAAAACAACACGATTCTCCACGTCTCACAGAGCCACTGTGAAGCGAGATAAATTCCAGCTGCTCCTGAAGTTCTATTTTGCCTTTTGGTAAACTGAGTCCAGTGTGGATAAAAGGGAAAGAGCCTAGGGAGCTCTTAAAAAAAACAACCCAGTTTCAATAAAGTGGGGGTGGGGGTTGAAGGGCTCCTTTCAGTGTTTTGTTGATTTGAGACCGAGGATTGCTAGTGCCGCCCGGTACATTGCTGTGTGTGCAGCGGGAGGCAGGGCAGTGGTCCAGGTCTCTCATGGGGTCCGGGTTTTGTGCAGGACACGCCCCCAAATCAAGCTGCTTCTTGACCGGGTCCGCTTTGGTGTAAAGCCACAGTTTGTCACCTCCCGGTGGCGTTCTCAGGGAATCACGTCATATAGTGAGTATTTGCAGTGTCTCGGCATCGGGAAGCTTTCTGTGTCGTAGAAAAACCAGACCTGGGTAACTTGAGAAAGTTAATCCTCTGTACCTGTAAAATGGTGACAATAATACCATATTTATGTTAAACGGGTATTTAGTGCGTAAGAAGTACTCATTAATACTGTTTCATCAACCGACAGAGCTGTACGAGACTGGCAAAACTCCTTTATTTCCTATACCCCAAAACAGCCACAACTCTCCCATTTATGTGTCCAGATTTTAAGTCCCATGTGGAAGTCTCAAAAAAGGAAGAAAAATCCCCCTCTCCATTCCTTTGTCCCCCTACCTCTGTAATTTATTTGTAGACAGCTATAATTTATATAATTAACTACGTGCTATGAATATATATAACTTCTATAATAAGCTACGTAAGTAAATATGACTACATATAATTCATATTATATAGTTTATATTTTTGTGTATCATTATTAAATATTTCATATTGTTAGCACCTCAGATGAATCAACATTTTTTTCTTTGTTAAAAAACACAGGCATTTAAATTGTTTCCAGTCTTTTGGTTACAAAACAAATTCTTCCCCTTCTTCTAGTTTAATGCTGTCCTCACAAAGCGCCCTGCGATCAGTCATGATCAATAACCAAATGCATCGGGGTCTATTACCAAAGCCAAGCCCTATAAGCGTTACTGGAATTCACCAGGCTTTCTTGATGCTCCAAAATAAACCCTTTTGAGTACCCTTATCAGAAACGGAGCAAATCAGAACTTCCTGTATAGTCAACAAGAGAGCTGACGCTTCAGGTCGTATGAATCCCAGGCACAATTCCGCTCCTCCCTCGTCATACGCAGTTTGCGAAAATGCCTTTTCCCAGAGAGCTGTGAAGGACCATCCTGCCCAGGATGATCCAGACCGAGACACTCTCCCTCACTGAGCTTCCTTTTAGTTCTCAAAAGTTCCCACAGCATCTCTGGACCTTCCAGGAGGCTTGCTGGAAGGGTGACTGTGCTCATCCAAGGCTTCTGAAGTTTCAGGATTGTGGGATGAACAGACGCGATGGAGAACAGGCTGGACCGTGAGACCTGGAGGACGGGTGTGGAATCTCCACTATCATCACGTGATCTGTTTCTTCTGCCAGGCAGTCCACGGCCTCGTGAGAAAGAATCACTGGAGAAAAGGAAAGAAAATAAACAACAACTCTGGTTGCAGTTAATGCAATAATTAAATGGAAGCGTATGTTTAAATTGCAGTTGGAATGGGAAATTAAATTATGCAAAGGAGTGTTATAGATTTGGACAAGTTTTCCTACTGTTAATAAATCTATGCGTAATTCATTTTCTTGTAGGCTACGACAAAATAGCACAAATAACTTCATTTGTAAGGCTGTGAATTTTTCTATTCTTAATTGGGTGATGGCTAAAACCATTTAAATGCTTCTGGATGACTGAATATATAAATGTTTAAAATGAGCAGTTATAATAGGTTTCTAGGCAGATTTGTTTATTTGATATTACTACATTTATTTTCAGATCCTAGCACAGTACAGATGTTGCATAAAGATTTCACCCAATATGGTGTGAGTTGCATATGATTTTTAAGGAAAAAGATATTAACTCTGCTCTTGGAAAAAGCACTCTGCTATTCTTTGAGCAAATACTGTCTGACAGGCACTGTACTAGTTATTTTATAAAGTTACCATTTCCCCCTCACGATAGACCTAAAGGCAGATATGTTAGCCTCACTCAGCCGGGAAGGAAATAGTCAAAGAAGGCAGGATTTAGTTAGTTGTAGGTCCCATCGGGGGTTAGCGGCAGCGCAGTGGCTCTGAGCCATGAATTTTGGTCACAAAAACTTGCATTCTTTCTCTGTCCCACAGCCTCACACCTTATACACTAGGGACACTCAAATGGGCTTAGCACCTGAGCATCCGAGAACCAAGTTGTCCAGTTGGGAGGGAGGCTCTTGCTGTAGCCACGGCCAAGCAGCCACGGGGTCTGAGCCCCCCTGTTCTTTGGGTGCTCACTGTGGCCACCGCTGTCGTGGCTGTCACGTGGCCCCCGGAGCTGTAGCTGGGCCAGGGAAACTCAACCTCACCTTCGTGCTCAAGAGCCTCCTTTGCAAGAGGAGCCTCTCCATTTCCAGAGGCACATGGAGCCCACAGGCAACCACCGAATGTACGCTCATGGGTGGTGGCCTTGCGGGAGCGTGGCCTTGAGCTGCTCGTGTCCGTGTGGCTCTGGATTTGTGCTTCTCAGGGAGCATGGCAGTCACTAACCGATGAGTACGTATTTGAGGACGTCTACAAGGACAGCGTGTGTCTCCGTGTAGGACGATAGCCACGTAGCCACAGTGGCCACTGGTTAAGAAGGTGTTTCTAGATTAAGTGGTCCAACTGAGGGCTGTCATCACCCTTCCTCATCCAGTAGATTTTTCTGGAAGTCACAGGAGGGAGAGGATGGTGAAGGCAGTGGCCTTGGTGGCCCCGTGGCCTTGGGCAAGACTCCGCCTCTTAATCTCATTTCTTCCTCCCTGCAGTGGGCGAAGTGCTTGTCTCAGGGTTGTGAGGATTGAAATGATCTTATGGAATGTCTGGTACAGATTAAGTATTCGGTACTTTTTAGCTATTTTTATTCTCATGCCTCCGCGAGGCCCTTCTCCTGGCACCGGGAAAAGTTAGCATACGTATTAAAACGGAGACTGGGGTATCAGCAGAATGCATCCGTCTCCCACCCCCGTCCCATTGACCACCGGTTAATGACCTCACATTGACTAGGAGTCCCTTTGGGGTTTCGTTAGCCCGTGGTAAGTGTGTGATTTTCTGCCACTCAGGGAAATGACCGTCAGTCCAAGGCAACAGTTGGATCCAGCGACCACACGTCCCCTCAGCCCCCAAAGAGGAAAGGGAAAAAAGAGGAGGTGAATTTGGAAAAACCCAAGAAAGGGAAACAAAATGTGAAGTTAAAGAACTCACGACAAATACGTCCAAACGGTGGTAAGTTTGTCCTTGTTATTATATCGTTTTTATGGATTATCATCTCAAGGCTGTGATACGATTTTAATTCTTAAGTAGATCTGTTTGTTTCTCTGGACCCACGGAAGATACTCCTTATCGTCCTCTAGGAGAGTTTTCAAAGAAGACTTTGTATAGGAAAAATTCTTCTGTTTTTCCCGCAACATCTGTGTATGTGATTAGAGGTTGTGTGCAAGAACACGTGTTTTGAGGTAAAATATTTCCTGTGGCGGTCTCATATAAAAAAAGGTAAATCTTGTCATCCTTTTCTTAAAGGGCTTGATTAACGTATTTACCAACTACTGTCGACGTTGGTCTCTCTTACTTGTGTATCTACAACCCTCGTCCACATTGATCGCAAGTTACTTTCAGTCGCAGAGCCCTTTCTCTAAAAAGATGTTTTCCGAATTTTACCAATATCCGAGAAAATACAACACATTCAGAAAACTTTACCAGTAGGATAAACATGTCCCCAGATTAGTTCTGTCCGGGTAAATAAGTTTGTTTATTTTCTGTCCGTAAAAAAAGTTCTTAAACATTTTCATCAGTATGAGATTTGGGCAGTCAGAATTGTGAACTTTCGTAGGAAGATTCTCATGGAAACTTTTGGGAAGACAGGTTCTTTCTGGTTTCATTCCAAGCGTGGTGTCCCTGCGACGAGCCTGCAGGGGTGGCGGGGTGGGTGGCTGGCTGGGACACAGCCCCGTGGCGGGATAGACTCTCCTTTGCCCCCGGGATCCCCTCACACACCTGTCGGGGGACATGCTGGGCAGGAGGGAGGAGGAGGGATGGCCTGGCATTTCGGGTTCACGGCCAGCTCTGTCTTCCACTTGGGAGCTCCAGTTTCCTGCGACGTTGATGTGAAAAGTCACATTAGAATAACCGCTACTGTGGGCCTCACAGCGAAGGGGACACGTGAACTTGTGGGGGTTCAGAGGATGTAGCAGGTGACAAAGCAGTCGTGGGAGAGCTGCGTGAGACTGAGAGGGATGACCTGCGTGATGAGCCAGTTACAAAGCGGAGACAGAATGCAGGGGCTTTATATCACTTCAATGATGGAGACCAGCTGGAATGGGGGGGGGGGGTTCCTGGATTCTTATAGCAGCTCTGTGATGGACCTTGGGCAAGCCACTTTCGGGGGTCCCGTCAGTTCCCTGCAAGATGTGGGTTCATATTAAGATTGAGCTTGCAAGTTTGCTTATCGCTAAGTCTGTATAGTCCCTCACAGATGACTAAAAAAAACAGGGGAGGCCAGGGTCAACGGTGGCCAACCAATGTTTATTGAATGCATGTTTTATGGCAGGCACCAAAGGAAAAAAGCTAGCCTGGAAGAGTATATCATACCTTGAGGATTTGAAACCACAGAGGCTTTATTTTAATCAATATACCAGATTCTGAAGCCCTGGGATGGGTCTTACTAGTTGTTACATTTTTATTCGTAACCTGATCGATACAAGACACTTAGTAAATATTGGCAAACGAGCGCTGGAAGGCACAAAATAGACAGGTCTCTGTAATACTTTGAAACTTTTCACAAGCATCTTTCATTAAAGGCTTTTGTAAAATGTGACTTCTTTTCTGTAAGGCTTGTCTCAGCCTGGGAAAAATCCCAATTTCTTCTTCTAATATGTATATTTTAAAGTCTTTAGTTTCAGTAGTTGCTTCTCAGAAGAAAGGGGACCTTCACCTTGTCATTCTCATTTGCAGAAATTATGTAGAATGAGGTTATGTCCACAGTTTTCTCTCACACTGGGAAGGAACCTTTACTGAAAAGTTAAATGATAAAAAAAAAAAAAAAAAGTTAAACGATTGGTATTTTTGCTTTGGTAGAAATTCTCACTTTTTAACTATGGTACCCGTGGGGATGGAAATAACAAGAAACATGTTGAGCATTGAGGCAAGCTATTTTTTTAAAGTGCTCAGAAAAGGTGGAAGGCCATCGCTGTTCTTTCCCGTCTTTGGACAGCCTGGCAGTTGTTTTAGATAATTGCTCATTTTAAGTGTCAATTTTCCAATGTCATTTTATAATGAATGGAATGTAGGCTTCTAACTGCTGGACCTCTTTGGTGTCTTTTATTAATTTTTTTTTAAAGATTTATTTATTTGTCAGAGAGAGAGAGCGCACAAGCAGGGGTGAGGAGCAGAGGGAGGGGGAGAAGCAGGCTCCCCGCCGAGCGGAGAGCCCCATGCGGGGCTCGATCTCAGGACCCTAAGATCATGACCTGAGCCACCCAGGCGCCCCCTGCTGGTGTCTTTCAAACGGCGGTTTGAGGGAGTAGATCCCCCCCGCCCCGAGTAAGAAACTTGTATGATCCAGGAATGTATGTAAGAGTTAAGATGAAGCACTTTGTGTCTTTTCCTCTTGGTAGAAAGAACATGTAACTTGGAAAATGAATCTTGGCTTCCAAAAACCATTTTTTCCAGGGAAAATGAAAAAAAAAAAAAGATTTTGTACAGTTCACTAGATTAAATCATCACTTGACAAATTTAAGGATATTAGCTTAAGTCCGTAGTTTTGAAAATTGAGCTATTTCCCCCTATCAGATCTCCCTCCAGATGTCTTTGGCTATAGAAATTTTCCAGGTTGTGGTATCAAATCTATTTTTTCCCTCTTCTTAATTCAGCTTCCTATTCATTTATTCTTGCAATTGTTTTTTACTTTAATGTCCTCTATTCTAGTCATTAGAACCAAGTATGTGTTTTTGGCTAGTCCTATCTCAAGAGCACTCTTGTTGCGTAGAAAAATAAAAGCAATAGAACTGTACGTGAAATGAAAGGGAAGGTGTGTGGTGAGTCAAGATAATGAGTAAAAAAATGCAAGAATATATACCATATTGTATATTTGAAATTTGCTAAGAGAGTAGGTGTGAAAAGTTCTCATCAGAAGGAAAAGTTTTTTTCTTTTCTTTTTTTTTTGTAACCATGTATGGTAACAGATGTTAACCAGACTTACTGTGGTGATCGTTTTGTAATATATACCAATATTGAATAAAAAATGCAAGAATTTGATATTAGGAATGAAACATAGTTTTTTCCTACTTACCCATATTTTACATTTGGAATTAAGTGGTTGATTTCATTTCCTTTCCAAGTGTTAAATTTTAGAGTTAGGATGAATATCTAGATCATCTCATAAGGTATGTTAAATCGTGCAAATTTTTGGCCCAGTGTTTGTTACCTGTATTATGTTCTCATGTTAATGAGAAGAAAGAGACTCTGTAGGCTGTCTTGATTTTTATTATAAAGAAGGCTGTAGTCATACCAGTTGTCTTTCTTTTACTGTTGATATTTACTCCTATTTGGGTGTCTAGTGCTATATGAATGAGCAGTGCTGATATCTGTCTGTAGATGGCGACCTGGCTCTAATTTTATTTTTTTCCTTTTTCTTTTCTTTCTTTCTTTCTTTCTTTTTTTTTTTTTTTCCCCTACTCTGTTTCTTTCCGTAATAGTAAAGCTTAATAATTCAGGCAGAGCTGCGACATATTTCTTCAGGGAAACAAATCCCATTTCCTTTTGGTAGCCAAGATGCAAAGTAAGATTGGTTGGTGATTGATGAAGTTGGATGTGAAATGCATTTTTAGTGCTGCATTTAAATACCGGCTTAACTGGCCAGCCTGTTTTCTGTACACTTTCCACTTGATTATTAGTGCCTTGAGACACCCTTTCCACCAGTGAGCAAAGTAGTAATGATGATTGTCTTGAAATAGTATTTTGGGATTGATTACATTCATTGATACTTAAAATATTTTCCACGTTAAAAAAAAAAAATTAGCGTCTTTAGAACCCTTGGAACACAGGAAGCACAGTGAATTTAGGGCTCCTTAGAAATATTGGAAAGGCTGCTTTTTTATAGGCGGGTCTGTCTTACGGTGGCTTACGTGGTGTTGATCATTATAAACACTTTTTTTTTTAAAGCAGAGTTTTAAAATGTAAGCAGAAACAAGACTTGTTTTCTTTTGAAGGATGTTTGACGCTCTGTGCGTGGGAGCCTGTGTGTGAGCATGCTCACACACACACACACACACACACACACACACACACAGACACGTCTCCTCCTTGATGCCGTTCTTGGCTCATTCCCAGCATCATTCTGTGATATTCCTAGGGAACGCGCCACGTTCAGATTCCTGATGAATGATGGGGTAGGTGCAGCGCAGGGAGGGGATATCTGAATATTATGACTTTGCTGGGGGACTGCCCTTGAGCGGTCATGCTCCTGAATTTTCTAATAGCTACAATCTGTGCGTGCTTTGCCACGTTGCTGCGAGCCTGGAGCGCTGCCGCCGTCCATCCTCACAGTCCGATCGAGGGGCCCAGAAGCTCGAGCTGCCTGGGTTCAGCCGATGAACCAGCTCAGGCACTTGCGTGGTTCCCAGGCACAGGAGGCTCGGAGACTAGAATAGGAAGCACGTTTCCACATGTGCTCCCCCAGGCCTCACCGTCTCAGGGGATCGGGCCGGAAGGAAGTCTCTAAGAAGGCACCAGGATGAGTTCACAAAGCAGGACATTGATTTGAAGGCGCCACGCGGTAAGCTTTCAGATTCGTGGGTGTCTGCCAACGCTTGCTCACCTTTTGGTGGAGAAACGCAGCCTTTTCGTTCCTTCGTCCACAGTGACTTAGCTCATGAGGCAGCATGCGCTGTGGGACGAGGGTCACATTTACTACATCAAGTCCCAATACGATAGAAATGTGTAAGACAGGCATTCCCCTATACATCAGTGACCCTCGTTGGAACGACCTGTTGTCTATGGGGGATTCTAGAACATCAGTATCAGGGCAGCACTTGGCATTAGTTGAGTGAGTGTGTGTGTGTGTGTGTGTGTGTGTGTGTGTGTGTGTGTGTGTGTGTGTGTAGGTCCATTATGCCTACATTTGTGGTAACGATTGACACTAAAGTCTCCAAGTTGCAAACCCTGATGAATGACACAATTCTGAGACCCACGGTCCAGAACATCTCAGCGGTGGATTTTAATCTGATATTTTGTAAACTCCATCTACCAATCCTCAGAATTAGAGACACAGCATTTCCTGAGGTTTACAAATGGGAGAGAAAAAGAGGAGAAACCCATTTTCCCAGAGTCAAAGGGTTTATCAATGCCGAGAGATTTCTGGAAATTGCCATGCTGACCCTTGGTGGGCTGAGAGGTGGACATCCCCGTGGGGTTATCTGTGGGACGCAGATGTCCGCATGTCCGGGGGGAGAGAGGGAGGGAGGCTTTGGTGGG
>CM052886.1:125894594-125917281 GCA_028534135.1 Potos flavus | reverse complement strand
GACTAGCCCAAGAACGTATTAGGGACACAAGGGGACGATGGCTGTTCTTCCTTCATTAAAAGAGGAATGCCACCCTTTGCCCCTCCCTGGGACCAGAGTTCTCAGTGATCCGTCTGATGCTGGCACGAGAGCAGTGGGCTGTCCCTGCTCTGCGTGGCGAGGACAGTAGCCACCAAGGACAGAAACAAACCATTGCTGACAGACCGTCTCCGTATTTTTCCTGGTGCTTTCTGCCTTAACGCGCGTGAGATTTATTGCATTTTCAATTTGGTAAGGTTTGCTCACTAAAACAGACTTCCAGATCTAATTAGTCCGGCACTCAGTAACATTGAGATGGACACACTCCCCCCTTACAGATTTTTATTTTCTTAGCAAGCCTCGGACAGAAGGCACAAAGGAATGATGTTTCTGTGGTAGCTAGATGGATACGAGGCAGTTTTTCATTTGTGAGGCTGGTTTCCTGTTTAATTTTTAGAAATTAGTTTGGAAGAACAATCAGATTTCTCTTTAGACTTTATTCCCAGGTTGACCCTGAGATTTTATAATTTAGAAGCGCGGTTATGGTTATTTAGCATTTTTATAATGATGGAGCGTTCATGAAAATGAAGAGGAAGACACTTTTAGAAAGAAGTGGCACGTGCCTATAGAAGCTATTAGTTAATTGCAGTGTATGTGTAAGGAGCCATGAATTAGTTTGGACTGATCTCCAAAATGTTCCTCCAGAAATGAGGACCTTGAGTATTTGGAATCAGGGAGCCTGGAGGTGGGGGAGTCAGGAAGTCCCCATCGTTCACTCATGCTGCCCCACGGAGCTGCCTTGTTGCCCCCCCCTCCCCCCCGCCTCCAGGCTCAGGTGCTGCTGCAGTCCAAGGCCCAAAGCTGAAGTGTTTGACGGATGAAGGTCGGCAGGATTAGGAAGGAGTAGGAGGAAACAGAAGGAAAAGATCAGCTGGGCAGACGTCATTTTTTCTAGTAAAAATTTTTTTAAACTCTAAAAATATGGCTTTCAGCATTTGTTGCCTCTCGTGCCAGTTAGTTTCTGGGTTAACCCTGTTGATTTTCTTCTTATGAAGACTAACACAGGGTTGGAGATGCAGAGGTCTCTTAGAGGTCTCTAGGTCACGGCCGGACATGAAGGTGGCAGGACAGAGTCCGTGTGAAAGGCTTTGAGAACAGGGGAGGGGGGTTGAATCTGCTTACCAAGGTTAGGAAGTAATATTTGAGAGACGAAGTTCTGGGCATCGAATCTGGGAAGGGGGCGGAATAACAAAGCCAGGACTGAGTTCAGCATTTAAATCTCTAATGCATTTTAAAGCCAGAGTATTTAAATGTTAATTAATCTTTCAAATTAGAATAGTAATTGAATTTAATATGAGCAGGGAAGGGGGAGGGATTGTTGAGGAATTGTTTATTGGACAGTGGAGAATTGCTGTAATTTGTTCTGCGATGGGGGAGCTTTTCCTTGATGGTTTAATCTTATAATGTTATTTTTATATCCTTTCTCGGATTAGCTCAAAAGGTCCCATGTACTTTTCTTAAAAATCATAATAGTGACAGCTCACATCACCGTTTATGTTAAAAGCCATTGCTCCCAAAACAGCGAAATTTGGGATTTTACTTAAAGTGCCTAGGAGGCTTTAATTTTTCGTTCTCAGGAATCCCTTACTAACAGGCCCTTGGCATATTCTCAGCAGCCTCCTTTTGAACAAGACGTTGGAACTTGCTGCAGGCTCAACCGCTGTAGTTGATGAAGGCCCGTATTTCTGACTGCAGTGGACCCTTGAACAATGGGGGGGGGCGAGGGGCACCTCCTCCTGTACACTCGAAAATCTGAGTAGAGCTTAGCTAATAGCCTACTGTTGACTGGAAACTTTACTGATAACATGAATCGTCTGTGAACACAGATTTTGTATATGTGTTATATACTATATTCCTACGGTAAAGTAAGCCTGAGAAAGGAAACTGGTATTAAAATCACAAAGAGAAGAAAATACAGTTACTGTACTGTTTTGTGTTTATTGGGAATTAAGTCTGCCCATCGGTGGACCTAAGCAGTCCAAACCCACATTGTGCAAGGATCGACAGTACTTGAAATTTCTACCTTGATTTCTCGCAAGTGCCCCTTCTGCAGGTGTTACACAAAATATTATCCAAACCCTGCACATTGCCTTTATTTGCTTAGATTTGCTCACAGAGTCCCCGGCTCAGGGTTCCAGCAAGCCAGAACCCTGGGGTAATCCATGTGTGTGGACGGGGCTCCTCGGGAGCCACCGTTTCCATCAGCTTGCTGTGATGATTCAGGACACGAGCAGTCCCTGCCTGTCTCGTGGAAGGGAGGTCCATGCAAAACAGCCTCCAAGAGCCCAGGGAGCCTGAAGACCAAAGGAGAAGGCTGACTGGTCCAGTTTGAAGAGAAATGGTTTATCCCGGGGACTTAGGGACAGAAGCGTGTCTTGGGTGACCCCACCTCGTTTAAGACCTGCTTTTGTAGCCTTGGAGGCTGGGGGCACGTGTGGTGGCATGGGGGGTGGGCACCGCCTGGAGGAGCTGTTGGGGACGCGTAGTCCTGATATTTCCAGCACAGATGGGGGGTGTTGTGCCCCAAGAGTGCGAGGGTACGGTTGGAATGTATAGGGGGTGGTGCTCAGGAGGGCTTCCGGTCACAGAGTGGTCACCATGGCGATTTGTCCAAGATGGCGCTGGCTTCCTACACTGCCTGTTCCTTTCTAATAAAGCCCTTCACGTTACCCTTTCCATCATGGTAATGCTGTTAACTTTGGAGTCGGCCTAGATTTTTCCATGCTTCTCACTCTCCATACCCCATCATGGCCCACTGGCATTGATTCTACCTTCTCAGAATCTCTCAGAACTGGCCTTCCTCACCGTTCCTGATTGAAGCTCCTTATTTTCCACATAGACTACTGCAACTTTCTAGATGGTCTCCTGAGCTCCCTCCTTGTCAGTCCTTCACAGTCCTGCCAGCCGCAAGACCTCAAAACACAGACACCCTTCTGATGAGATTCCTTCAGAAGCTTATGGCTTTCCCCGCTTCTCTTCCACCAGCCTACGCTATACATGGTGGGCATAGAGAACATTTTAGAGTTTCTTCCAGGAGCCTTTTCCACGTCCCTTTGTGTGTGCCTAGAACCCCCTCCCAGTTCCCATCGGCTTTGTTCTCCCGAAGGCTCCCCGTGCTAACATCTCTTGTATAAAATCCAGTCTGTGAACAATTTGAGAGCCAGGATCCTCTTCATTATTGCCTTATCCATCCCGGCGAGCTCACCATCTGGCTTGATTTCAAACATGTAGTGAGCTCTCTGTGAAGTTCCATGAGAGAATGACTGAACTTTCCAAGCATTATATGATGATTTTTTTTTTTTTTTTTTGGCTGTGCTTTTATTTGAATTTGGGCATTGCAGTTATGGTATTTCTTCCTCAAGGTTACCGTGATGAAATCAGAGTTTTCTACTCAAACGTCTCCTAGAGAGATGAGCAGGGTCTGCCTGCCCCTGCCACCCCCCAAGGAGGCAAAGTACATGGATAGCTGTGGAAGTGGACGCATTTTATTCAAATTCAAGGTGAAGTAACAGAGACCAGATCGCTTACTCGACTTAGGAAACCAATATTAGTGCTGGTGTGATATATGGTCCTGTGTGGGGAAAATGGAAAAGTTTATCTTGTTATAATTTAATAATAATTAAAAAAAAAAAAAAAAAACACCACGTGGTTGAATGGCCCCTGAATTGGTACATGGTGCTGCTAAGATATTAGTTTGAAAAAGATGTCACTGAAAAAACGGAGGCTGTTCAAACCAGGGTTGATGACTTTTCCTCAATTTATAATGTGAAATGATTCTTTGTGTAGGTTGTCTACACACTATCGGATTTTCCATTATTAGAGGATTTAAAAGCCACTTTGGACTGAATATTATTTACATTTCTAATGTCTCACAGTAAATGATGGAGCATAACCTTAAATCGTGCCCCCCGCCTCCCTGCCCCCCGCCAACAAAATTATACAAAGCCAGCATGCCCAGCCTCTTGATGGATCCCTCTCCTGTTCCCACACAGGCTCAGGCCACTCACTCTGCTCTAGTCATTTATTTTTTTCCTTGGGCTCTATTCTCTTGGACTTTAACTAGCAGAAATATCCCAATATTTGGAGATTCTTCTTTTTTACCTGGGCATCCAACTGCCTACAGAGGGGTAAGGGGCTGCATAGACACACACATGCGACATGGGCACGTTTTAAAAAAAAACACACACAAAAACAATTCTTCATTCATGTATATATCCAGAAGAGCGCTCAGATCACAAGCACACATCTTGATGAATCTTGACAAGTCGAGCAGACCTAGGTAGCCAACAGCTGGATGGAGAACTAGAACATCGCCAGTGGGACGTTTTCTCTTCTTGACACTGAACCCCGGTGTCTTTTCCAACACCATCTCTCCAGCACCAGCTTCGTGTCCCACCGCCCGGTCCAATTCTGACACTACCTACCAGAGTCAGTGTCCGACTGCATGGGTTTAAGGGCTCTGCCGCACAAGATGGCCCTTGATTGGGATGCCAGTTGCACGTGTCGGTTGACCTCACCTCTGTCGTACTTGCTACGAAGTCAGGGATTTTGAAACTTGCTTCACCCCGATTTGATAATTGGCTAGAACAACCCATAGACCTCAGCAAAATCCTTGACGCCCTTCTTTTCACTCTTAGAGCCTTTCCCTTACTTTTTTGTATTTCCATTACAAAATTGAACAGACTCAGGAAGAGCAGACGTCTGTATCTCATCCTTGACCCCAGGAGGAAGGTCTTCAGTAAGTCACCACGAAGAATGATGTTTGTTCTAAGTTTTTGTACATTCTGTCAGATTAAGGAGGTTCTGTTTATTAGGGGAAGTTTCCTTTTTTGTTTGGTAAGATTTTTTAAAAATTGAAATGGGTTTTAAATCATATCAAATGACTTTTCTGTTTCTGTTGAAAGGATTTTATGATTTCCCCCTTTGTTCTTTGTAATGCAGTGAATTACATTGAATTTTGGATATCAAACTTAACTGGCATTGCTGGATCAAATCTAAATTGGATGAAGTCCGAATTGGCCATGATATTTTATCCTTCTGATATCTCACTGCTGCAGTCACTTAGAGCTGGAGTTTTCTTTAGGTGAAGGTTTTACATTTCACGTTTGATTTCTTTCATGGCTATAGGAATATTTATGTTTTTTATCTTTTCCGGTGTCAGTTTTGGTAAGTTGTGTTTTAAAAGTTCACTTCACTTAGAATTTAAAATTTATTAGTACAAAGCCGTTCCTTATATCCTCTTTATTTTATTTTTTTTTAAAAGATTTTACTTACTTATTTGACACAGAGAGAAAGATCACAAGTAGGCAGAGAGGCAAGCAGAGAGAGAGGAGGAAGCAGGCTCCCCACTGAGCAGAGACCCCGATGCAGGGCTCGATTCCCAGACCCTGAGATCATGACCTGAGCCGAAGGCAGAGGCTTTAACCCACTGAGCCACCCAGGTGCCCCCTTATATCCTCTTTAAAAAGGTCTATAGGGTCTAAACTAATGTACTATTTTTTCTTTTTTTTTTTTAAGATTTTATTTATTTGACAGAGAGAGACAACGAGAGAGGGAACACAAGCAGGGGGAGTGGGAGGGGGAGAAGCAGGCTTCTTGCTGAGCAGGGAGCCTGATGTGGGGCTCAATCCCAGGACCCTGGAATCATGACCCAAGCCGAAGGCAGATGCCTAACGACTGGGGCACCCAGGCACCCTAATGTACTATTTTCATTTCCCCATGTTGGTAATTGTACTTCTTTTCTTTTTTCATTATCAGTCTTGCTAATTAGTGGTCCATCAGTTTTTTGTTTGTTTTGGGTTTTTTTGGTTCATCAATTTTGTTGGTCTTTCAAAATCACTAATTTTGACTTTGTTGATCTTTCTGTATAATGTGTTTTATTTTTCACTGAATTTCTGCCCTTATATATATTATTTTCCCTCTTTGGCTTTCTTTGAACATAGCTTGTTAGTCTTTTTCTAACTTCTTGAGAAGGGTATTTAGAACATAGATTTTCAGTCTTTCTTTTTTCTAGTATATACATGCAAACCTATAAATTTCCCCTTTCACCAAAGGTTTAGCAGTATACGTGTTTGATTTGTCTTTTTTTTCATTACGTATACCAGTTATTTTCAAGTTGCCATTGTCATTTTGTTTTTGCTATGGGGTTATTTAAAGTGGGATGACTTAATTTCAAAACCTCATTTTTTTTTTTTTTTTTTTTGGATCTTCCAGTTATCTTATTTTGATTTTGAGCTTAATTCCAATGTGGTAAAAGAACACACTCTTTAAATTGTTGAAACACGCTTTGTGGCTTTGCAGGGGTTAAATTTGTGAACAACTGCGGAGGTCCTTGAAAATGTTTGTGCGCCTGTGATTGCTGAGTGCCCTGTCCTTTGTTTATTTGCAGTTAGGTCAAGTTTCTTAATTTTGCTTTTTGGCTTTGGAATGGCTCCAGACTCTTCCTCCCTTTACCATCTGCTTTTCTCTTTTTTGCTCCCTAAATCCCTTTGCTCTCGTTTGCTTTCACCATGGCTTCCTCTTTTGGCCAAGCTATATTTGAATTCACATATGTTTTCACATGGTTTCTTTTGGCTCTGACCTATCTTCTGCTGAAGATTCTTGTTTCTGTTACTGCCCTTTTACCACATTGGTTCTGTGGCTTTGTTCAGTGGGCCAGCATGGTACTCTCTCCTTCCTTTAGATTCTGCATGTTAAAGATGCTGATCATACAGCTGTCAGCAGGCATTCAGGGAGTGCAGGTTATGGGATTTCAGAAATATTTGACATAGTCTGTGCCCTCAAGGGCTTCTGATCCGGCTGGAATCAGGACCCCCACATACAACAAATATGAGGATGTATTTAATAAAAATGATGTGAGTGTAGTAGGAAGAAGGCAGTCATTATGGGCTAGAATGGCTTTACAGAGAGCCTGGAATTTGTTCTGACATCAGAAAATGGGACAAGGGGGATGTGAACTGCAGGGAGTTTGCCTGAGTGAAAATCCAGAGGCAGGAAAAGTTCACTACTCTGTGTTTGTATTTCATAGGATCACGCTAGTTAGAGAGGCAATACCAGTTGGCAGAGTTACAGTAACCTGGTCCAAAGAGGTAGATTGAGGTCAGATCATAAAGGGCCTTAAATGTCAAGCTGATGCATTTAGACATTATCCCGCAGGTATGCAGGGATGGCGTTGGAGATTATAATATGTGTATAGTGGTCGGATGTGGGGAATGTGTTTTTAGAGAATGATCTGATTGTTGTGACAGAATGGAATTGAAAGTAGTTTAGAAAGACCCTGGAAAAATGATTTGATTTGAGATGATAACATGCATAGCAAGATCGTAGCAGATTATAAGTGTTAGGGCAAGGGATAAGGTGGGTTCAATGATAATTCAAGAAATCTATCCTAGGTTTTTAAGAGATCAGAGGTGCCATTGACAGAATTGGGACGAAAGGATATAGAGCAGAATTTAGACACAAAGATGGTGCCCAAGACCAAGGAGTCAGCAGCTTAGGTGGGCCCTCAGAGTGCAGAGTGTGCGTGTTGACACAGGTATAGAAAGGTGGTGAAGATGGCAGATGGAAGGACCTCACCTAGACTTCTCTTGAGGGGAGTAGAGTCTCGCGAGATCTGTGCTCACTTTGTGTTTAGCCCCATGAGCTATGGAAGCCAACTTAACCCAATACTGCCGCCACATTGCACAATCTCTGAAGGAACAGATGGAAACCAGTTAGCAGGAATGGTAGCAGTAAGTAGTAAGAGAAAAAAGTAATAGTAAATAATAATAACAATGAGGGAAAAGCACAGCCCTCCTAAACCACAAGTGAATTTCATTTGTGGCCATTTGGGGTTCTGTTTTAAAGGAAGAATCTATTCTGTGTATGTCCTCCCATCCTGAAGGTTCCAGTTTTGCCATAATAAAGACAATTTGCTGAGGAAACAAGGCAAAATCCTAAATTCCAATTAGCCAGTGCTATTGGAGATTAATAACAGTTTAGGCCGGCTGGAAGCAACTTCACATTTGAGCCTCTTCCTGTGTATCACGGCAACGATTTACAAATTTTCATAAGAGATGTCCTCTTTGAGAAATTGCCTTTCCTCATGCCATGGGAGTTTTTATGATTAGAACTATACTTCTTCCCTTGCAGTTGTTTTCCAGGCATTTAGGTTACCATTTCTGCTTATCAGGAATGGTTCAAAAATTTTCTAACACAGAGCAATTAATATCTGTCAGTAGAAATAAATTACATTTTTCATTGCTTGTGACACGCTCTCAAATGCTGTTTGAAAATGCTATAATTATGCATCATCATGCTATGTAATTTTAGTGCCTGATGTATTAGTGCTTTAGGGGTATGATTTATATTTTCTGGGTTTTTTTTTTGTTTTTTTTTTTAGTACCGAATTAATAGAATGGGCGTAAGGATCAGGATGTAAGTTGGGAAATGACATTTTGCAGACTACTTTGTATTATTTCCGTTCTTCTAATGCAGTCTGTTTTTTTTTAGAGTTGTTCACATATTTTACATATTTAGTGTATGCAAATTGTGCATGTTAAGATCGTACCGCCAATAGCTCTTGCCTTCCAGCACTAGAAAGTGCAATATGCTTTCAGAAATTGAATGCATAGAATATATTCCTGTTCAGGATGTGGTTTTTATTGCCCTGAGGAGGAAGCAAAATTGTGGACCTTTGTAGGGTCCCTTTGGTCCCTGTCCTTTAAGTAGAGAGGGGCCACCCTGGGACTGTACCTTGTGGTTCAGACCACCCTCTGCTTATTCTCGGCCCCGTTCCCTCCTTTGGCCTCATAACCTGGACTTGATGATCTGATTTTTGGCTTCTTTGCTTTCGGTAACCAGTCTGCCCTCACCTGTGACTTAATGAATTCCAACCTGCCGGGAGGTTCTTCTTGCCAGTGAGGATCTTCCCCCACTGACCCCTCACCTCTTACTGCCTCGAGTGAGAGGTTATCAGGGAGGTAAGGTCAAGAGGATGGGGGTGGAGACTACCCAGGAACAGGGATGAAAACCTGCCAAATCACAAAGGACTTGACCTCTCTCTCAAATTACACCGTGCTCAGAGCACAGACCACTGTCAGCATCGGGGGTGACTAGACAAGCCTGCTACTGTCTTCCCTCTCACCGCTCCATGTGGCCATTCTCGAGGTGAGAGGAGAGGATCAGAATATCCCACCTTGGAATATGCCAGTATTAGAGCTAAAGGCAACTGAGAAACAGCAAATGCCAGAGGAAGTCATTGCTCTTTACCTTTCTGCCTAAAAGCAGAGTGTACATTTCCATTTGTGGAAGTGTCTCTTTATCCTGTTACAGGGAGAGGACAGCTTGTAATCATTGGAGAGGACACTGACCTGAGACTGCATAAATGAGCCTTCCTCAAATAACCAGTCTCTTCCATTCATTTCCCCCATATTTTTACCTTCCTACAGTTTACCCCTCTCTTTTCCTGTGTCCACCCACTTCTCCACAAATTATCACTCTTCATTAAAATGGTGTAAAAGCCCCATGCCTAACCACTTTTTTGGGGGTTTTGCTTCTTTTCTCTGAAGTCCCTGTGTGCATGTAGAATGGGTTTTTTTTCCTGTTAATCTTTTGTCAGTTTAATTCACACTCCCCCATCACTCCACCTTAGAGGGTGGAATGAAAGTTACTTTTCCTCCTCTACGTAACATATTTTATCCTGCTAGACTGTAATCAGTGATTCTATTATGAGACAGAAAAGAAGACCTTTAATTTTTAAATTTACAATTCAAAGAATATTACAACCTAAATGTGTAAGTAGAGAAAGGGAATGGGGTTGGTGGGGGACTAGAATCACTCGTTCAGCAAGTCCACGTGGGATATTTACTCTCCAACACTGAACAAGGGGTATGATACTCCTGAGGAATGTGGTTTTCAAAAGAGTCGTCAGTAAATGACAATGAAGGCTGTCTTCACTCTGCTGCCCTTAGCATTTTTGGTTTTATTTTTAATTTGACACTGTTGGTTGCGCTTATTTAGATTTGGATAAAAGATACACCAGGGATACGGTGATGGAAACCTAAAATACGGCATTTTGCAACAAGCCTGTCCATACCTTCTCCTGAGACTTTGGGATTATTCCTCGGGGAAAGACTCCATTACCGTGTGTCTCAGCAGCATAGCTGTGGGCAAAGTTGGGCTTCACTGGTGGGCAATTTTAGAAGAGAAGCTGCATTACATTTCTCAATTGAGTAAAGGAAAGTATTGTAGTGAATAAAGATTTGTCTTCTGACATGAAACTCAAACTCTCAGATCCCTTGAGTAGAATTTTAGCAATTTATACTAGTTAGATAGGTTTTAGCAAGTCCAACATCGCCACGGAGCCGTGATTGTAGTATATTTTTAATTATGGAGGCATTGAAAGCCATCAGCTCCCATGAACTTTTCTTTAAATAGGATCATAAAGCAGAGCCTTTCCCTCTGCTAATTCCTTTGTGCAGAGGGTCACCGACTAGTCTTAAGCGAGTTGAATGGCTTAGAATGAATGGCTCATTGTAGGATTGAGTTTTTTGTATTGAAGAAGAGTAACAGAAATGAAAGTAGAAAGGGCCTTTGAGATTTTGGTCATTTCCTTTCACACCTTTCTATTTCCTTTCTAAGAACAAATCCCTGAAATGATTTAATGCTAGCAAGAAACTGGTCACTGGGCGGCAGGCTGGTAATTGGCATTTGCAGGTTTAAAGGAAGAAGGGGGCATTAGGTTAATTGGCATAATGTGAAGACAGATGCTTTCTATTTTCAAACACCTGACAAGTTATTCCCTGGTGAACTCCCGTCTTAATCTAGCATTTCTGCAGAAGTTCATACTTTGAAAATGTTTATCTTGATTCTTATTTGTTGCGTCTTTTCTGCGAGGCGGGTCAGCCTCTCTCTGTGTGTGGGGGAGTCATCCAGGAGTGAAGGGTCTGGTACAGAGTTGACAGACGTTTCTGCCGTAGGTGGCATGGGAGAGCTACAAATTCAAATTTACCTCTCCCTGTCTTACTTTTCCAAAGGTCACCCAGTGACCTTTGCTTAATCACACCTTTCATGCCAGTTAAGCTGGTTTTAGGAAGTCGTGTCTGAAAGTAGTAACACCTACCATGGATTAAGGGCTTCCTAGGTACCCGGCACTATACTAAGTTCTTTATGCATGTTGTGTAATTTAATTTTCGTAGTGGTGCCATGAGGCAGCTACTATCTCAGTTCTACAGAGGAGAAATTGGAGTCTTGGAGGAGTTCAAAACACGTAACTTGTGTATGAAACCCTAGATCTGGGGAGTGAGGGGGTTGGTGTTTGAATCCAAGGCCCTGCTCCCCAGAGTGATACTGCACCCCTGTCTGGCGGGACTAAGGATGGCTATGTTTCTTGAACAGCTACTTAGTGCTGGCATTTGACGAAGCACTTTCTTTTCTTTTTTTTTTTTTTAATTTAAATTAAATTATCTGACATATAGTATATCATTAGGTTTTGATATAATGTTCAGTGAGTCCTTAGTTGCGTATAACACCCAGTGCTCATCGCATCATGTGCCCTGCTTAATACCCATCCCCCAGTTACCCCATCCCGCCAACCCCCCTCCCTTTCCGTAACCTTCAGGTTAACGAAGTAACCCTCAGGTTACGGAAGTAACTCAGAGTCAGGAGTCCAGAGGGTTTGTCTCCCTCTCTGATCTCTTCCCATTCAGTTTTCCCTCCCTTCCCCTATGGTCCTCTGTGCTATTCCTTATGTTCCACATATGAGTGAGATCATGTGATAATTGCCTTTCTCTGATTGACTTATCTCATTTAACATAAGTTAAGTTCCATCCACGTCAATGTAAATGGTAGATATTCATCTTTTCTGGTGGCTGAGTAATATTCCATCATATATACGGAGTACTTTCAACAACGTATTTTCACTGATTGCCCCCAACCTACCGATGCGGAACCTGAGCTGGAGAGAAGTTCGCGAACATACGAAAGATTCCACAGCTCCTGAGGGATATAGCTGAGTCTCCGAACAGATCACTCTGGCTCCGAATCCCATTGCTGTCCCTGTATTCCCAGCTGTCCCCGCTGAAACTGGTTTCTCTTCACGTGAGTCCCGTTGGACATAGCCAGTCCTTATTTGAACTGGAGACAGTCTAGCATATATCTGAGTGACTGAGTGGTTTTATCTGGAAAGTTCAGAGCTCTCTCCTTCCTCTTTCCAGGATCTGTTCCCCTTCTTGAGCACATCCCATCTTTCCTATACTTCATCTTTGGGTGACTGGAGCCTCCGATCCATCTCCTGCTCCTTCGTCCCCAGTAAGGTTACATGTTGTAAAGACCACAGTAACCTCCTTTGCACCAAGTTACAAATGATAGCGCCTTAATATTTGGCTCTTCCCAGAGTTATGGGCAATTTGCAGGGTTAATTTTCCTGGAATTCTAGGTAGCAGGCACTGGCTGGAAATAGATTTTTCATGTGGTTTTCTTGGGATTCTTCAGAACATATAACAGGAGTTGACTCTTTACATATATTAAGACCAGTTGTTTTACTGGTTGTTTTCATCCCCTTTGGGGTTATCTTTTTCTGGGGGGACACTCTTCTGAGTTTATAATGAAAGCCAGTGAGAGAATGGGACCTATTTCACGGTAGTTCCTGTTCCCTTCCTCAGACGTGCGGCATGATGCAAGAGGAGCACGCATATGGACACAGGAAAGGTAAGAGTTAATTAAAAAACAAAATAAATCAGAACTCCAAAACTGGCTCTTTCCCATTTTGCCAAGTTAAGACTTCTCCTCACTTGTCTAAGACAGAGCTTATCATCAGGTCCATTAAGTGACTGCCTGTAAGATGGGAGATGATTTCAATGGGGTAGGGAGTTTATTTTCTCTAAAATTTCACCACTAAACATCTAGTCCTTTGGAATAATACATTCTTAAAGAAATGGAAATAATCCTTAGAGATATACGCATATCATTTCCTGACAAAACAACCTTATGGCAAAATATTCAACTTGCTCTCTTGGTGGAATTTGGTCTCTCATGATTTTTACTCTCTTTGTCTGTGTTGCGTTCTGTGATTTCTTTAGACCCATCTTCCGTATCACTAATGCTCTCCTCAGCTGAGAAAACCTAGTTGGTCTGTTTGGTATTCAGTCTGTTCGCTGAGTTGTTAATTTCAGTTGCATTGTTTTTCATTTCTAGAAGTTCTGTTTGATCCTTTTCCAGATCTGCCAGTTTTTGTGTAGACTTTTAGCATTGTTTCCATTCCCCTTTATTTCTCTAATCATTTTAAGGCACTTTAGGAAACATCATTATTAAAAGAGGATATACCATTTGGCCTCGTCATTCTAATTTCTGCAGACTGATTCTATTCATAAATTAGCACACGTGCCCAAAGATGTATGTTCAAGGACATCCAGTTAGTATGTTGGGGATGGCGAGAGATGGTCCATGCACTTGTCAATATTCTCTTTTATAATTGTCCCACTTTCTCCCACCCTTGGGAATGCCAACTCTCTCTGCTTGTTGTGTCTACTGACTCTCCCTCATGGTGGTTAGTTTGTAAATTTGGGGTTGTAAATTTTCATGGTGGGTGGACGTTCAATGGGAATTTTATTCTGCTAAGACAGCCCCGTGTTCCTGGCTGGGATTGAGGAGGCCACCCTTGGCAGTGTTTTGTGTTCAACATTTGCTTTTGCAGAGGCCACAAACATCTGTCCTGGTTTTGGACCCGTTTTATGGTTTATTTCTTGGCTGGAGATTTCTTCACTACTTGAATAGTATAACTTTAGATGTTGTGGCCTTTTGCATAGTACATGGTTGGAGTTTCAATTTCTCAAGGACCTTGGGAGGACGCCTGGCTTTCTTGGTGCTCTCTGGTCTCGTGCACAGTTTAAATCCCACTCCTCAGAGACGCGGAGTCCCTGGCATGGTCCCTGTTTTGTGTTGCAGTCTCCACTCCAGCCGTCTGCCTTGTGGTCGTTAAATTCCCTAGTTCTCGACCACTAGAGCTGACCTCTCCGTCCATCTGCCTTGAAGCACAGAGACGGCCTTCTTGATTGACAGCACCTGGGGACTGGCCTTTCTTCGGAGCTCAGTTATGATGAAAACTTTTGAGTCATGTGTTACCTGTATTATCTGCGGTTTCCTGTGTTTGTAGCAGAAAAGAGCCTGCATCCCCCACCTCCCATCGCATAACTTTAAGTTCCAGCCACGTGTATTTGCATCGAGGGATTTTGTCCAAATTTGCGGACAGATGAGAGATGGACTTGGGTACACAGAGCACCGCCAGCGAAGGGGGGCGGCTGGGCACCCAGAGGGGACCGACAGGAGCTGGGGGAGGAGGACAAGCTGCATCGATCTTCTGGGTGCAGACCAGAGAGGAAAAGTGGGCGAGGACACAGGAGGGGAGGCTGGGAGGCAGGGGGAGACCAGCTTCGTGCTCTTGACTGCGGCCCTGCGCTGGTCTGCAGTCCTCACTGAACCCGTGACATTGACTCAGCCAGAGCAAAGGGAGGGGAACCGAAGGCTCAGAGGCAGCCGTGTGCTGAGAGGTCAGGGTGATTTCTGCTCACCGCGTGTGATTTTTACCGTGGCTGAGTTTGCTCCTTTTCCCATCCCCGGCTTCATTTTTAAACCGACCTCATGTACTTCCTTTTTTTTTTTCTTTTTTTAAGAGAAGTCTTTTGACGAGGCTTCTTGATTCCAAATCATTCTGTACCTTTTCCATCGGGACTGTTAGATGCAAAGGCAGGAGGTCCCCATTTCTGGATTTTCCTTTAGTGACGTTAGGAACAGAAGGACACTGTGACTGTTAGCAGCAGCAGGAGCCATTCCTCCTGAAGCCTTCTGAAGGGTTTTACTTTCTGGGTTGCAGATGTTGTGCTTACGACAACAGTTTGCTTCGGAAGCCGAGGCTTCGGCTGTGGGTTCCCACCCCCGTTGGAGGCTTCCGTAGCTGTTGATGGGAGGTGAGCTCTCTTTCCAAGGAGGCCGTCCCGCCAGCCTCATGCATGTTCATCACAGGGTGAATCCTGACATGAAACATGGGCATTCTGGCTGGAACTTAAGTATTATCCCAAGTTACGAAGCAGGTGGGGAGCATCTCCTGAGTTTTCTCTATATAGATTCCTGTTGGTCCGTCTCTCTCCTGCCCTCTCTTCGCTGCCCGCTCAGCAGCACACACACCCGCACTCTCCCCTCCCCATGGCTGTTGGGCTGCTTCTCTCTGCGTAGCTGATCCCGCAGGCTAGAGCCAGACTCACCTCAGAAGTCGGAGTCCCTGCCATGTGGGGTCCCCAGTGCATGCGGAATCAGTCATGGGAGCCACGGGCCCAGCCTGGGTCTTCCTGCCACAGGAGGCCCCAGCCCCATGTCATCTGCAGCCCCTGGAAGTAGACGAGGGCTTTTGTCATCCTCTGAACAAGGATCTTGATAATAATAACTATACTCACCCCACAGTCTGCCTGTGCCCCGTCCCAGCAACCCGGGGAGCTGGGGCTCTTCTAGTCTCCTCTGGCAGATGAGGAAACCGAGGCGGGCTCAGAAGTCGCCCAGGATCCCAGGGCTCACTGGTGGAGGAAGGACCTGGATGGGAGGATCGGATGCAGCTGGTCTCACTCTGCAGAGGTGCCCACACCTCACGTGAGGCCTGGCGCGTCTCCCTGTCGCTCAGCTGCCCTGCAAGGGGAGCTGCCCACCTACCTCCCTCCCTCCTTCCAGACTGGGAGCTCGGGGGCCGGCTTTCAGCCGCACTCCCCACTCCGCTTCTCCAGGACCGCTGGGAGGGTGAGCTTGTTTCCCATTCTGGCCGTGTCTTTGTGATTTTTCTCTTCTGTTTTCTCTCATTGCAAATTGTGTTTGGACAGAGGAGACACCGCAGAGAATAGACTCTCAGCCTGTCTTGACTGGGAGGGTCCAGCGCCTTCTCGGTGGAAAATTTTCATTCACTCATTCATTCATTCAACACGATCAGCCGTCCGCCTCCTCCGGGCCCCGTGCCGGGGGGACACAGTGCAGCATTTGTCTTTGGGGAGCTCAGGGTCTCCTGTGAGGAGCTGGACGTGGTTTCCGGGCTGTGTTAGTACGGTCTGGGCCGCACCAGACTCGACTCTTCCTGGGGGCGGGTGAGGCCGGGGAGACGGTGGAGAGGGGTCGGGGGAGACTCCGGAGCAGAGGCTGCCCTCGGCGTCCTCCAGGTAGATGAATGGGGGCAGAGAAGCAGCCTGCGCCCAGGCTCCGAGGCGGGGGTGACCACGGTGGGCCGGGCGCGGGCACGTGCGGCAACCGGGAGCTGGGACGGGAGCCCAGGCCTAGAATTCACAGGGTGCCAGGGAGCTGGCTGAGGGTTCCGGATTTTATTCTGTGCCTGTGACAGGTGCCAAGACATAGTAACAAACTAGGAGTTTGCTATTCGGGTCCTTTCTCTCTGAGGAAATTGTATTCTCCCTTTGTACGGCTGGTAAGACAGGACGGTCGCTCGTGTACCCTACTCTCCTTCAGGAGTAAGACCCGAAAATATAGAAGGATACAAAGTAAACAACTGCAGGTTTGAAGAACTTTGGGGAGGGTGTCCTATTTAAACACGTTCTTTTGAGATTACTCTCCAGAGTGCTTTGTCGGTCCTTAAAAACACGGCCAGAAGATATTTAAATACTCTCCCTAGGGAACTTTTCATCAGTATGGAGGGGCAGGTTTTGTTTTGTTTGTTTGTTTGCTGTAGAGTTTTTGCAGTTAGGGAATATTTGAGAAATTATTTTAAAATCCCAGGAAATATATGTATTTTAAAAAAATGGTTCAGTGCTTATTTTTTTCTCCAAATCTTTTACTTTTTCACTTCTCCCTTGAAACTTACCCATATAAATACAAGGGAAGTTGGTGATTGTACCTTTTTTCTTTTTTAAGATTTATTTCCTTATTTTAGAGAGAGAGAGATTGAGTGCAAGCACGGTGGGGGGGGGGGGTGGTGAGGATGGGAGGGTTCAATGTCAGGACGCTGAGATCATGACCTGAGCCTAAATTAAGAGTAGGCCACCTAGCCAACTGAGCTACCCAGGCGCCCCGGTGATTGTACCTTTTATTGTGACCTATGAATGAAACCTGCTCTCCAGACACAGTCAAGGTTTAGGGTAGGAAGACATGAAATACATTTATATAAACTGTGCTGTGCTCCAGGTAGAAAATTCTAGCATTATAGAGGTTTGAGACTCAGGGTTCTTCTTATTTCACTTGGTCTACAAGATGTAAAGCCCAGGAGCCTTTTTTTTTCCTCCTTTAAATGCATCTGTTGGTTGAGCATACCGTATATGTAGCCGTGATGGGTCATTCAACTCTGTTTCCAGCCCTTGCTGGCTGAGGGTCATGGGTCTTACAATCCAGCGGTAAAACTTCAGCCTGTAGTCTGTTATAGGAATTGACAGGTACCCGAATCTTGCAACCAGCAAAACACGATTTCGCCCAAGGAAGCATTTTTACCGATGACTTCCATTCTTACCCGTTGTCTTGATAGCGGTATCAGGTGCTTGGCGAGCAGAGATTTTGACTTTACACAAATATTTGTGCCCACGTGGGAGCCCATTATCTTGCTATAATATTCAGTTTCCTTCCCGTTCTCTTAATTGAAATGAAGCTTGCCCCTGCTGCTTTCAGGCAGTGGAAGCTTTATGAATATTTTAAACTCTCGGCTGCACAAGGAATTGATTCTTTGTTTTCGCAGCTTTATCTGGTACTTCCCTGGGTGGGCTGTCTCTTGTTCCTGCCCGCAGTTTGACGCTATTACCCATGTTCTATCAGTCCAGGCCGTGTGTGATGCCGGAGCCCTGACGGGCCTCTCCAGATCACTTTGATTTTGAAATTGACCGGTGCCCTAGTCCTCAAGTCATTTATTCCAGAAGAGTCATCAAAATAATAGCGTTAATGATTTTCCACTACGTAGGCCTGCTCTGTGAATGTATTAGCTCGTGGAAATTGCTAGGCAGGCAATGTGACTGAACAGGCCTATTCTTTCCTTGTTGACCAAATAATTTCATAGAAGTCCACCACTTTCAAATTTAGCCCCAAACCCCCGTGGAAAAAACTTTGCAGTTCAATTAACAGCAGATAAATTGCATGAAGACTGTAATCAGAAAAACTGGCATACACTCAGCGTTCAATTACTACCTCTGACCTCTTCCTACTTCCTGATGTATCCCCTAAAAGCCACTGAGGATTCAAGTATGATAATTAATTTCTAGGGTGAAATAAAAAAGAAGCATTCTGACTATCATCAGGGCTGATTTTTAGCTGGTATTTAGCATTATGGTCAAAACCCACACTAGCTGTGATTTTCTAATTGGTCCGTGCCACTGTTCATTTGTTCTAAAATACTTTGACTTTTTAACTTGCGAATAAGGACGTGCATGATTTTTACGTGTATTTTTTTAAAAAAGATTTTATTTATTTGAGAGAGAGAGAGCGAGAGCGTGAGTGAAGGGAGGAGCAGAGGGGGAGGGAGAAGGACAAGCCAACTCCGTGCTTGAGCTCAGAGCCCCACGTGGGGCTGGATCCTGGGACCCTGAGATCATGACCTGAGCCGAAACCAAGAGTTAGATACTCAGCTGACTGAGCCACCCAGGCGCTCCATGATCTTTACGTGTATCTTAACTACATTCCATCTATACCCAAATCTATATGAACTTTTCTCTCGCCAGCACCTGCCCATCACGTGTCACACTGTTAGTGCCCAACAGTGTTCTTGGCTGGACAGGTGGAAACACATAATCTCAGTGCCTTTTGTTTCTATTTTTTGTACATTGCACACCAGCTTGGATTGGTCAAATAAACTTTTGTAAGTTTTATAGAATCATTTCACCGTGTGCATGTTTTTGTTGAAAGTGACATTGAATATCGAAATAGGTGATTTCAATACAGAATGCTCAACAGAATTGGAAAAAAAAAAAGAATTCTCAAGGCTAGAGCAAGGCAAGGGACCTCAGGGGCAGGTACCAGCGGTACAGACGCCCACAGGCTCCTCGTTGCATCATTCAGCTGTGCTCCTGCCCCTCGCTGCATTCTTCCTTCTTGAGCACAGACGTCCTTCACATGATGGGAACGTGGCTGTGGGCAGGTCCTGGATTGTCCAGGAACAAACATCAGAGCAAAGAGAGCTTTAGCTTTTAACCTGAGATGGAAAAATGAAGTCACAGAGAAGGATTCTCGTTGGCCCGGCTTCATGTCACGTGTCCACCCCTTGGGTGTATCACGGCGGGGGCATAATGATGTATGATTCACTGGGTCATGTGCCCTCCTCCCTGTCCAGAGGGCACTGTAGCTTGTCCTTCCCTCCGTCATACTTAACACATGTAGCGTCATCATTTATTCAGCAGCCCACCGCCTCCACTGGGCCGTGGACTCCTTGAGGGTCGGGACCATGCTTGTTCACGTTTGAAGATATTCTTATTTGGACATGAATGCCTGATACTTGCTAAATGAATAAACTTGGAAAGTAGCGTCTAGCAGAGCTGAAGCACAGAATGTCGCTGGATGACCCCGTGTCTTTTATTCTGCAATTGCAGCACAAAGCTGTTCAAGCCAATACACTTTTCTCCCTTGGAATCTCCACCCGTTGCTTCCAATGGACCCGTCAGAAGGCTTCTTCCGTTTGATAACCCTTTAGGTATTTGGGGACAGATGTTGCCCTTCATCTTGGTCTTTCTCCAGCAAACACATCCTTGATTCTTTCAGCCATGCCTCAGTGAGGAGGATTTCTGGATCCCCCCCCCACCCTTCTCTCATTGGGTCTTGTTGGCCCCTATCTGTTTCAATAAACTTATCGAAAGCGCCCTGTAAACTTCTGGGTGCCCACCTTCAGATGCGAGGCCTGGAACCAAGTGCAGACACCCAAGATGGGATTTGACGTATGCAGAATTTACTATGGGATGATTACGCCCTAGGATGGTAATCAATGGTTTTAGAAGGGGAACACTTTCATTAAAAGAGACTTTACACAAAGTCCACTTTGTATAATAAATAAAGGAGATCTTTTTCCGGTTGAGGGGAGTTTTCTGCACCCCTGCCTGTGTTTTCCCTCCTCGTACATGGTAGTAGCCACTGAAACATTGGGTGGGACTCTGAGGGTTTGGTGGCCCACCTCAACCCGAAAAATGTATTGATAGAAAATGTATTACATATTTTTATGGAGTCCAAGTCTGCAGACACAGTATAGGTTATATTAAATTTAAGTGCTACTTAAATTGACATTTATCTTCACATGAGGAGCTGTCAGGTCACAACTTCGATCCCATAATGCAGGACTCCCCATGTTTTCCTATTAGATTTAATTTTGTTGATTTGTATCTTGGCCTGCCATGATCATTTTGGGTCTTGAATTTGTTAGTCATTTATTTATTTATTTGCTACCTTTTTCATCTTACCATAATCTGGATCTTTGGCAGTGGGCCATCTATATGGTATCCAATTATTTCAATAAGTTTATTGAAACAGGTAGGGGCCAGTGAGAGCACCCGTCCTTCAAACTGACACCTTGACACTGGTGAGCATTTTGGGGGAGGTGGGGAGAGTTCAAAGACATTTTCTGAAACTAAACCAACCACTTTCTGTCTGGGTCAGTGGCATCACTTGCGCATCTGTGCCCTAAATCGCAGCACAGTCTCGCTCCCAGTTGCTGGCCGTGTTCTGCTGATTTTCCTCACTCAGTGTTGGGAAGGTGCCATGATTTTCATCTCTCACCCACAGTACTTGATCGACTTCTGCTTTGCTCTCCATCAGCAGGAGTGACCTTCTAACAAAGATCCTTCCTCTGGTCTTTCCCCACTGCCTTCCGCACTCATTTCCCACGTCCTCACTCCGAAACACCACTTGGCTACGTGCGGTTCCCATGCTGAAAACCGTCCCACGGCTCCCGTGTCCCCCGCATGACAAAGCCCAGGCTCTTCAGCAGAGCACTCGAGTTCATGGTCTGGCTCTTCTGCATCACCTCCTCCGGCTCTCTCCAGACTGGGTCTGAGGCTTTCCCAACATCCAGTGGCTTGTAACTTCTTCCGTGCCCCACATGCTCTCTTGGTTTTTATGGGCTTTGTCTGAGATTCTCCCCACTCATGCTGGACCCAGACTTCTTTTTGTCAAAGCTTGCTTGTTTTTAACATTCAGCTCAGGCGTGCTCCCTCCCTAAGATGTTCCCCAAACCTCCTCCTGTGACTGCAGGAGCCTCCTGCTCCCATCCCAGTCTGGTTTATCGGTCTTTATCTGTATACCTTTGTATAGAACTCTCGCCACATTTTAGGTTGAGGTTATCCCTCACTAGATAGCGAGGTAGTCAAGTCAGGCTCCATGGCTCACTTGTTACTGGCATTATCTGCATTTCACCTGGTCTTTTTTTCCCTGAAGATTTTATTTATTTGAGAGAGAGAGAGCGCGTGTGAGCGCACAAATTGGGGGAGGGGCAGAGGGAGAGGGAGAAGCAGACTCCCCACTGAGCAGAGAGCCCGATGCGGGGCTCGATCCCATGACCCTGAGATCATGACCTGAGCCAAAGGCAGACTGAGCCACCCAGGCGCCCCTCACCTGGTCTTTAATAGATACTCAGTTAATATTTGTTGAGCAAAGTAGTGGATAAATGAACTTACTTAAATTAATATAATCATTTTATTTCCCATCCCAAATTTTACCATCATATACACAAAGCTCTGTGGACTAGTGAATCCATTAACTAGTACGTTGAAATGCAAATACTCTCAGTTTGATAGTTTCTTCACCTGTTGAACTAGCAACCTGGTAAAAGAAATTTCCGCGTTCCTGATACGTGAACTTATTTTGGACCTTTTTCCATTGCTGCATCTTTTCTTAAATGCCCGGAGATAATTCTGGAAAGAATGGCATTCTACTTAAACGGCCTTAGTGGAGAGCTCTTTTTACATGGTTCCTTCTTTCCAGGAGCTTCCGACAATCAGGCATGGGGTGAAATAGCATGGATTTATTGACTGCCCTCTGTGATGCTGTACGATGTGCCTCCTGACACTAAGCGTTTTATAACCTCCGTGAGAGAAGGCGGCGTAAATATGAAACAGGTAACAGTAAATGCAGCAAGTGGTCAAGGATCAAAAAGAATGGCACAGACGATAAACGCCAGGCATTCTGACGAAATAGTGGTGATTTACGCAAACGCAAACACAAAGCAAGCAGACGACCACGCCACGTGATAAATGGGCAGAGACTCCAGGGGAAAAGTACTACCTAGTTCTGAAGGGAATCAGGCATAGGTCCAGGAAACAGACCTTCCCTTGATGTCATGCTGAGCTAATTGTGAGGCTATGAGGGTGAGTCTAGAGATGAACATGACCGCACGCCTAAACGTCTGAGTGGTGTAACTTTTTGGAAGAGTGGCAGATGATTTTATCAGAACTTTCCGATGAAGTCAGAGAGCCATCACTATCGGATAGGACACCTCACCGCCTGTGTTTGTGTCCGTCGAAGACACATTATTAGATCTAGGGAAGAAAACCAAAAGGGATTCACCACAGGAAAAACCACAGAGTGCAGCCCGGGGCAGTCATGCTGTCCTCGGTTCAATTTGGAAATGCCAGTCCCGATATTGCCGCCTAGGGGGACGCGGAACAGAAAGTTTGCTAGGGTTTCCCGTGGC
>CM052886.1:125813007-125894094 GCA_028534135.1 Potos flavus | reverse complement strand
GCATGGCATGGAGCGTGGCCCGTGCAGAGCATCTGCTGATGACAATAACTGGACAGAGTCTTAAGATTCAAAAGCAGTGAAGATGGTTATAGAGAGTTTCTTTTCTAAAAGATCTGATCTAGTCTTTTTGCCTATAAATGAAATGTAGGGGTAGCTTTTGTAGTGAAAAATCTATATCCTCCTAATACTTGGTAACTTTTTCTTTGTATGCTCCTGCCTCAGGACCTTTGCGCCGGCCATTCCCTCTGCCTGGAATATTTTCCCCTCAGATACCCATTCCTCATGCTTCTCAGGTCTTCATTAAAGTGTTATTTTTCTCAGCGAGGCCTACTCTGGTCATCTGCTGCAATTGCATGCTCTCACAGTTATTTCATAGCTCTTGGATGATGTCCTACTCTTCTTGGTTCTGTTTTTGTCTCTCTCTCCATTGTCCCTCCTCCCTCCATGCTCCAGGAGGCCAAAGATTGCTGCTGCTGTTCGCCCTCTGCATTCCTCATGCTTGGAACCAGGCCTGACCCAGAGTAGGAGTTGCCTAATAAAAATCGTTGAATTCATGAAAGGTTAAAAAAAGTATTTCTCCAAAAAAAAAAAAAAAAGTATTTCTCAAGGGTTCCTATTTTTAAAAAATCTCAAAAGGGATCTTTGCTTTGGGGACTTAGGGGTTAAGTCAGAAGTGCTAATCCTTTTCTGGTCCAGGGAGGAGGGGAATGTGGGGGGTCAGGCAGGGAAAATGGTGTGACTGGGAGCCGACCAGCGGTGGGGTGTGGGCTCAGCTCCCCTGACTTCTCCCGCAGTCCCTCCCAGATCAGCGGCTGTTAAGTGTGGACTTGGGGACTCACCTCTCAGGTTGGTTGGTTCTGAAGACACGCGTATAAAATAACGTAACCGAGAGAGACTTACGATTCACTTCATTTACTGGTTGTTTGAAGACATGGTCATGAGTGTTGGGGATTTAAAAAAAAAAAAAAATCATATTAGAATGTCAGTGTTGTGAGGAAACTAGCTTTTCTCTTTGACTAGCTGATTTACGGTAAAAATGACTCGGAAACCTTCTCCCGAAAGATTTAGCGGGAACGTAGTAGGCGGAATAATGGCCCCAAGAAGCCACATCTTCATGCCCAGAATACGTGAATGTGCTCTGTTATGAGGCAAGGGGGGGGATTATGGATGCTGATCAAATGGCCTTAAAACAGGGGGATGGTCCAGAATTACACTGGTGGGTCGTTGGGGTCCTTTAGACGTGGGAGAGGAAGCAGAGGAGTTAACGTTGTAAGAAACTCAACAGCAGGCCCTTGCTGGCCTTGAGGATGGGAGGGGGCCCCGAGCTCGGCACGCAGGCAACGTCTGGAAGCTGGAACCGTTGAGAAGACCGATTCTTCCCCTGAGCCTCCAGAAAGGACAGCAACTGCGCTGCTGACACCCGGATTTTAGCTCAGGGAGACGCATCTCTGACTCCGACCTCCTGCTCCGTGAGATAATGAGCGCGCGTGGTTTTAATCTGTTACCACCGAGGTCGGGAACCAGGACCGGACAAGCAGGGGACGCCAACCTGCCTCCGCACGTTTCCGCCACGTGTCTCCTTCGCGGTGTCGTGATTTCCTGTGTTCCAGGGAAAACGATAAGCCACACACGGAACGCAAAGCTCTTGAGGGGTCTGTGGCTGCCACACCTGGCGGGTGACCCCGGGGGACCTCGCCCAAGGATCGCGGTCCAGGCCCCTCTCCTCTGCCGCAGCTCAGGGACCGCGACCAGAAGCTCCTGGTGTGGGCCCCGCCCGGGGAAAGACCAGTGCCCTGGCCACGCGGAGGGGCCCATGTGGGGAATGGGGAAAGTCCTCGCGCATGGGGCTGCTCTTGGAAATTTTCACTAGCAGATGTTTAAAAGTCAGCACTCTAAAATCACTCGCAGGAGCTTATAAATATGAATTTCCTATAATTCGCGTTTTATAAGAACTCCTATCAGTTGTATCACAGCTTGAAAAATACCAAAAACGCATTAGAACAATCTTTCTGTTTAAAGCTAGATTGATCCCACATTTCCATAGCAAAAGAAGGCCATTACCCGGTGGGAAGTAACAGCTTCATTTCTGAGAGTTTGAGGAAGAAGCTCAAAATAATTCACTTCTACCCAGGCCATTTGACAACGGTTAGACTTTTCCTTACAGAATAAAAATGAAATCTCACCTCCTGCTGCTCGAAATCTCCAATTAATGCTATAAAAAGTGCCTTCATTTAAAAAGCCAATGTGTAAATTTCTCCAAGCCGGGTGCAGACATTTCTCCGAATTTACGGTAACCTTTTGATCCTGTCTGCAGTAGGGAGAGGCTTCCAGATTCCCAAAAGAAGCCAGAACTGATTTCCCCCTAATTATTTAAGAGCGAAACCCCTTTCTGTTCATCGGGTTCCGTTATGTAAGTCACTGATAATTCCCGTATAATCCGCTGCTCTGTGTGTTACATTGAAATTAAGAAGCTGACCAGTTTTCCACCGATGAACTGCAACGGGGGTGTTCTCGCACGCACCCCGGAAGAGAAGGAAGAGGACAGGAGAGAAAAAAGTGAACAGTGTTCCTTTTTTGCCGAGAAAGGCTCTTTTAAGATGGAATCACCAGGGGTGAGAATCACCATCTTTGAACAATTGTTAAGCAGGGAGCAGTTCTGGGTCTTTTATCTCTCCCTTCCCACCCTGAGAGTCAGGTTAATGAGAGTTTCCCAGGGGCAGGCCGCTGGGCATCTTTGCCTTGCCCCCTTCGGTTTACCGGATTAACGGGGGCACGGTCAGCTGGGCCTGTGGCGCCAGCGGGGTCGTCTGCATCGTGAGCCGATAGAAAAGCCGGCTTGGGCGGATTCTGCCATTCTGCCCTCCTCCTCCCGCCCAACCCCTCGTTAGGGCACGAGCTGGTGTGGAGAGAGCTGCCAGGAATAATTTGGGGCAGTCATGGTCAGGTTTTGGTACAGAGCAGACGGGACCTGTGGGCATGGCCGTGGTCCGGGAGGGTCCCAGCATCTCTGCTGGATTGGTAAGGCTCTTCAGTAGCCCTTCAGCGGGTCCAGCTCTGTCTCCCACCACCCCTCAGTAGGATCCTAGGAGACAGGTCCCTTTCCTTAGGTCCCTTGATGATCCCTGCTCCTCCAGTGCTCCGTTCTTTCTTCTCATTCCCGCCTGGAATGTCCCAGGGCCCTGCTTCTCTTCTTCACAGTCTCATGCTCACTGACCTGAGCCTTCAGCATCTACTTACTGACTCACAACAGGCTTCTAATATGGAGGCTCATTTTCCGAAAAGTTGTCCGTGTTATTTATCACTTAATGAAGTCAATACATCATGCCGCTCTTTTGGGGGTACCCTGCGATCTTCTCAAACCTCTTCTCTTGGTTTTGGTGATGTTCCCATCTACCGTCTTCCCTTCTGCCTTCCTGTTCCTTCTCAGTCTGAGAAGAAAGATCAGCCTGCCTCTCTGTCTTCAGGTGTGGTGTCCCTTGGCGAGGTCAGAGGGCCTCTCCTGGGTTCTGCATCTCTAGACTCTGTCTCTCCCTGGGGCACCCATCCTGCGTCTCAGCTACCTGCTGTATCCCTTTGCGGATGCCACTGGATTTTCAAGCCTGGAAGATTCTAAATCAAACCATGCTTTGTGTCTCCCTCCAGATACATCTTCCTTATATATCTCACTGTCGCCTACGCGAGAACCCTTAGTATCCCCCTTCAGCTGTGTTTCTTCCTGGCTACAGCCCACAGGGTGCCGTTTGGTCCCTTCCCAGCATATTCTAGAGTCCTCTGTGCTCCCCTGTGCCATCGCCCTGGGTCCTGTTCTCTCTACCCGTGGGCAGCCTTAGTTCGGGTGTCCTCAGCCCCAAGCCCTCTTCCCCTTCAGTGTGTCCCTGAGAGCTGCTTGTTCCTGTCTCAAACACAGACGGGATCGTGACTCTCCTGGAAACGAGGGGGGCTTCTTGCTCACCAGAGCCGGGCCCGTCTCTTGTGTGTGGCTTGTGAGCCTGGTCTGTCTTCATGGCTCACACTCGTGTGGGGGATGGTCCCGCCACTGGGCTTGAGAACGCCTGGAGGAACCAGCTAAGATTTCAGTGTCTGTGAAATCTCCACTAGCCCTTCAGTCAGAAATAATCACTCTTTTTTTTTTTTTTTTTTTAGGGGACTACAAGCTCTTTGCGCATGCTCATTATGGTATCTTTTACGTGGAATGTGTTTTTCCTTATTAACATGATCTTTTTGAGGCCACGGTCCACGTCTGTTGTCCATCTTCGTGTCCTGAATGCTAGGACAATACCTGCCTGGATCACGGACGGTGGGAGCAGGTGTCAAGGAAAGTTGGTCAGCCAGTGGATGTTCACTTCCAGTGAAAATACAGACCCACCACTGGACAAATATGTGTTCAACTTTTAAAAAATCCTTATACAATGCTGAACAGACACGCGAGAGAGGAATAAATAATTGTTGACTAATTCGTGATTAGGACTGTAAGCAAGGAGCACCTGGGTGGCTCAGTCAGTTGGGCGTCCAGCTCTTGATTTTGGCTCAGGCCGTGATCTCAGACTCACGGGATCGAGCCCTGCGATGAGCTCCGTGCTGAGCAGTACAGCAACGTCTAAGAACGGTTTTTACACTTGAACTTTTTTGAGGAAGAGCAGTCTGAACAGTTTTCCCCCCATCCATTTTGCCTTTCTTGGGGAGCGCGGGGCGGTGATTACACCCGCGCGTATGGCAGGTCCCGCTGGCCGCGAATCCTCGGGCACAGGACGGTTTGTGAAGAAGCCTTCTTGGCATGATCCCTGGGCAGCGCCATTTATAGCTTCCTTTTGCAAGTTAGTAAATCCTGGGAAGTATGGCAGCCATGCAAAAGATTTACATAGTCTATTTGGTGTAAACGTTCCTTTTTTCGTGCATTTATTTCTTTAGTTGTTAATTTGGCAGCAGGTACCGTCTCTGGCAATCCAGCGACCTTTCCCGAGTTAAGGAAAGATTGCTGCGACCTGCGTGAGTTTTGTATGTAAGCTGGGAAGGGGAGGGCGTGCCGAGCTGAGCGGGAGCCCCAAGGCTCACCTGCCCCTGCTTCCCTTGCGGCCACGCGTGACCCTGGCGTGCAGCTTCATCTTCTGGCTTTAAAATGGGCCGCTTAGGGGCGCCTGGGTGGCTCAGTGGGTTAAAGCCTCTGCCTTCAGCTCAAGTCATGGTCTCAGGGTCCTGGGATCGAGCCCCGCATCAGGCTCTTTGCTCAGCAGGGAGCCTGTTTCCCCCTCTCTGTCTGCCTGCCTCTCTGCCCACTTGTGATCTCTCTCTCTGTCAAATAAATAAATAAAATCTCTAAAAAAATAAAATAAAATGGGCCGCTTAGATTGTATTTAAGAACAACCTGGAATATACTGAAAGTTACGGTTGGACGCTTGAAGTTTTTAGAGAAGCATTCAGAACGAAGTCAGTCCAGTTAGACAGTTTCAATGTTAGGAGCTCCCTCTTTATTGAAAAGCTTTTTTCCGAAAGTTTTCTAGTAGAGGTTTGCTAGTTTCCATTTAAACCCAGCTGTGGGATTCATTAATATGTGCAAAACTCATCTGGATGCTGACTTTGCGACAAGGAATATATATATATTTTTTAATTCATACATCGTACTCCAATGAAAATACACGCTTTCCGCATTACCTTTTTTCCCCCATAAAAGTTCAGCTTTTGTCCCCAAAAAGGAAAATACATTCCAAGACGCAAATGTGATTGGAAATAAAAATAAGTTTTGACGATGATGGAACTTTGTGACTTGGCTGTTGAAAGAGGCGTTCGCTATTTTGATTGTTTTTTGTTTTTGTTTTTTTAAGATTTTATTTATTTACTTGACAGAGAGGAGAGAGATCACAAGTAGGCAGAGAGGCAGGCAGACAGAGAGGGGGAAGCAGGCTCCCCGCTGAGCAGAGAGCCCGATGCGGGGCTCGATCCCAGGACCCTAGGATCATGACCTGAGCCGAAGGCAGAGGCTCCAACCCACTGAGCCACCCAGGCGCCCCATTTCAACTGTTTTTATCGCGTCTGCTCTATTTTGCTGCCTGACGGAAACACCGTTCTGTCTGGAGAACAGCTCATTCCTCCCGCCTTGTTTTGAACTCTCCTCTCAATGAAAAAGGAAATCTGTATCAGCTTAGGAACATCGAGGGGAAACAGGTGGTTTTTCAGAGTTTCTTTCCTCTGAAGGGAAAGCTCTTACTTCTCGCTGTGGAGCTGGGAACGAAATTGTTAGGGATGTTCTCCCTCGGGGCATCCCTGCCGGCTACACTCAGGTCCCACAGTAACGGTGTCATCGCCCCCGGCATTTCTGATACAATCAGGTGTTAAACCCCGTGGTTATTTTGGCAATCACGCCTCTGATGGAAGGGTTCCAGCAGTTAAACTCTAAGTCAGGAAAAGATACAGTTTTACTTCACATGGAAAAAGAAGTATCCTGAATGATGGTTAGGGGATTCAATCATAGGTTAAGATTTTTTCGGAAAAGCTCACAGATAGACTCTTCAGCTATCCATCCACGAAGCCAAAAGCAGACAAAATTTCTTTATTTCTCCAAACTCCCTCCAGAGAACACACCAGACTCAAACTCATACTTTGAGGGGCCCCTGGGGGGCTCTGTCATTTAAGCCTCTGCCTTCGGCTCAGGTCATGATCTCAGGGTCCTGAGATTGAGCCCCACATCGGGCTCCTTGCTCAGTGGGGAATGTGCTTCTCCCTCTCGTTCTCTCTCTCTCTCTCTCAAATAAATACAATAATTAATTTTAAAGATCTCATTCTTTAAGTTCTATGCCTGAGTTGCCAACATTAAGAAAATCTTTAAAAAAATTTTTTTGTGTAGGCTCTATGCCCAGTGCGGAGCCCAACGTGGGGCTGGGGCTTGAACTCACGACCCTGAGATCAAGACCCAAGCTGAGATCGAGAGTTGGACACGTAACCGACTGAGCCACCCAGGCGCCCTGCCAGCATTTGTAAATTGATCTCTCTCTCGTCCCTATTGTCCCCGCAAAGTTTCATTTCTAAAACTTCTCTCCAGTTTTGTTTTCTTCTCAAGAGTGTTCTTTCTCTTTCTCATTTGTTTTCCCGAAAATGATCTCAGAACTACTCCCCTTCCCCTCTTCCCCCACGCGCCCTTTTACCTTCCCCACCCCGGCCTGCGATCTTCACTCTTCACTCTTGAGTTTACTCCTCCTCCATAACTTAGAAGGCAGCCTGGAACTTCAAAAGTAAAATAGCTCTTCCTGCAACTCTTAAAACATCTGTTTGGGTGTGTAATTTGCAGGTACCGACCTTCGCGGCGGGGATGTGTCTTCCAAGGTGGGCATCATGTAAGAGGCCTTGTCTGGGGGACACCTGGCTCTTGGCTCTGGCCCTGTGCGACCTTGGGCAAGTTATTGAAACTCAGGTTCCTTGTCCATAGAGTAGGATAAAGATAACCTCCTCCACAGGGTGGTTGCGAGGAATGTTCTCTGTGCACATATTAGACTTTCAGGAAAGCGAACTCCCTTTCCCCGTCCGGGCTCCAGAGTGAGCTCTGCGTGTCACCCGACCGTGTCATACGTTAGGGGCGTTGGGAGACATGAAGTGAGTTGAAACAATCTCAGATCCTCTGTGTGACAGTGTCTAATTGTCTACCACGTGGCACCGTCAGGGCGTGAAGAGAAAGTGTGGAAAGTTCAGAGCGATGGGAGGCTTCTGGGAGGTGCGCCTTGACTTGCATCTGGAAGGGAAGAACCGACGGGCCACGTGGCCGTTTGGGGACAGTGTGAGTACAGGTGCCGAGCTGAGGGGGAGATGGCCCACTCGAAGGGGGACAGGGAAGGTGAGGACGGGCGGCCCAGAGCCACTGTGGTTGCTCTGGGTGGTGGGGCGAAGGGCCTAGTGGCAGAGGTGTGGGACGTGCTGTCGGAAGGTCTAAGCCAGGTCAGATTGGGGCGGTCTTTAGAAATTGGGCAGAGGGGTTTAGAACGTAGTGGGGAGCAGGACTGCCAGAGCTGTGTTGTCCCAATGGAGTGGCTCGGCTTTCAGGGTGCCAAGGACAGAGGGTCTTTATGCCTTTTATTTTCTCCAGTGCAGTGAAGGGCTGTTTAAATTTTCTGTGACCCACAGTATGAAAAACGCACAATGTCATGGACACACGTGTGGGCTTCTGTACATTTGTGTCATGAAGTAAAAGTTGTGTGGAGCAGTGGTCAGTACGGGGACTGCTTGGGCGGCCGGCGCAATTTGCAGGGTCCAGTGAACCATGAGGATGTGGCACCGTTTGTTCAGAAAGGAGGAGAAAAGGGCTCTCCAAGATCCTTAAACATACACTCTTCCCTCGCTTCCACGGTCCTCCTCTTTCTCCGTGGTGGTTTTGTTTTTTTTATTTGCTGTTCCTGTCAGTCCAAAGAAAGGAAAATTAAAAACGTTAACGAGGATGAACTTGGCCCTTCATCTTTCTATCGTGCAATGCCGATTTTACACGCGAGACGTAAGAGCATTTCCCCTGCACGTGTCATCGCAAGGACACAGTTTGCGTTTCTTAACTCGTACCTGCGCGTGCCTTCTGCTCCTACCGGACAAGTGGGAACACTCTCTTACTTACTCAGCTGCTCGCTGCACCTCTTCATGTGCACACATTCTACCGGCACTCCCGACCGATGGCGTACTGGTGAGCGAGGAAGGACGGAGAAGAGAGGAGGCCCGGGGTCACCCCCTGTTTCCCTTCCAACTGATGTCACGATCCACTAATGGGTCAGGACTGGCATGTCAGAAAGCCTGCATTAAAAGCGCAGGCAACTGGGTGATGGACCCTGGGGAGGGCACGTGCTATGGTGAGGGGGAAAAAAAAAAAAAAAAACCACAGTCAAGCCATCTAGTTTCAGTCACTGTATCTGAATCTTGCTTCCAACACTTGCCACCAGGGAACTTTCAGGCGCTTTTGTTGTCTGTGTGGAAAACGCAGTAGTGTCAGCAATTCCTTCATAAAGTTGTTTTGGGCATTGAATGAGTTTCACATGTAATGTGCTCAGAACAGTGCCTGGAATGAGCATCCGATAACTATTAATCATCATCGTTATTAATATTATCACTATTATTATTCCCTTGCTCTAGGTAAATGCTGAAGAAAAAAAAAAAAGTTTCCTGACTAGATAATAAGCATTTCCACCCTATTCTAAAATAGCCATTTTCTTAAGTTTACCAATCTTTGTGTTTTATCTTAACTGCAAGTATGTGAAAACATTATGTAATGAAGCAAAAGTTAATTCTTACCCATTTAATGCAACGGGAATACTTAAAAATTATAGGTTAATGAAAGATCCAGTGAAAGATTACTTTATTTCTGATTCCCCCTCCCCAAGATTAAAAGAAGTATATTATTGGGGGGGCACCTGGATGGCTCAGCCGGTTAAGCGTCTTGATTTCAGCTCAGGTCCTGATCTCAGGGTCGTGAGTTCAAGACCCGTGTTGGGCTCTACACTGGGCATGGAGTCTGCTTAAGATTCTGTCTCTGTCCCTCCTCCCCGTGCTCGTGCGCACATGCACGTGCTTTCTCTCTCAAAAACAAAACAAAACAAAAGAAAACCCCACAAGTAGATTATTGGTATTTCTCAATGATTGGTGAAAAAAGCAGCAAGGATATTTGAAAGGTACTATTCCCTGAGCTTTAGGAGCCAGAATTATTCCTTTGGAAGGAAACTATTAGATGATGAACTTCAATCACAGGCAAAAATGCTAGAGGACAGTGTTTTCTATCTTTGCAAAAGTATAGCATCCATAGATTTTGTCATAATACAGACTAAACCTCTAAGTCTCAACACTAGATGAAAGAGTGCGGAATCTAGCGGGCGCCCGGTCCACATGTGTTGTTGGAGCAGCATTAAGTCTAAGCAAGCAAAGTGCAGACTGATTTGTTTTGACCTGTTTTCTTCCTTAAGAGTTTCATAATACATAGTACTATTTTGTAGCTAACCTGTGTATTTCCCATCATTAATTGAAGCCATTGGGATCACTTTTCCCATTGATGGTTTGACATTTTTTGTTTCCTTGATTCTCTCAGATTTTGTACTAAGTCAGTATACAGTCACTTTATATCTGAATGTCTATATCAATTGCTGAATATCTATATCAATCAATGTCTATATTAAAATACTATTATCAGTCATATTTGTGGCTATACAGTCATCTTACGATGGAATTCAGTAGACTCACTTAAGTGGATTTATCTTAGGCTGCTTTAAATAAAATTTGGAACATGGTAGATATTGCAGAGAAGAATATCTTATGCAAGGATTCGTTTGCTATTTATTGGCAGCAGCTCCTTGAATTAATAGAGTTTATAGAGATAATGCTGAATTGAGTATATTGTAACTTCCTGTTGTATGTTAACCAAAGCAAAGTTACATCTGTAGCAGGGCATCAATTCTGACAAAAATGTATCCTTCCTGGAGCGAATATAAACGCCTGCAATGCTAAGCGTTCAAAAGATCTTGCTTTGACTATCTCAAGCGAATCGAAGCACACTGTTTGTAAAATGCCGAAACGGTTAAATCTAAACCCTCTCACTCAGATTTAATGAACCATTCAGGCATATTACCTGCACCAAACAGATGAGATGAAAAATTATCCGATGCCTTTATTCAGAATGACTGGTTTGCACCAATTTACACACTTGCCCCGTGTGTCCCTTTACCCTGATCGAGGACCACAGCAGCGCACAGAATCTCCAGCACCTGTCTCAGGATTAGATTCATTTTAAAAGTGGTGATTCTGGCTTTATTCTTCCGATAGTACCGGCATTGTTGAGCATAGTATTTTAAAGCATATTGTTGCTGGTTGTTGAAAGCGAACGTTGGAGTCTTAGATTCTCAAAGGAGTAATTTAATAATAATTGGGATTAATAACCAACTTTTGAAAGCGCACAGTTAGTCTCTCTTCATTTTCGTGTTTGAGCTAGGTATTTAATCCCATAAGTATATGCCGTGTATGTAATTTGGAAACAAATATTGAGAGAAGTGTTTCAGTCTTCCATCTCCAGTTTCATTGACTGCAGATAGCTTTTGAAAATTTTAAATCCTGTTTTTGGTCGTTTTTTTCCCCCCCAGTCTTTGGGTTTTGAGATTCCTTGCATGAATTCTTGGTGGTTTTCTGGACGAAGCAGTCTTTTATTTCTCTGTCTGAGATGATCGTTAAAGACCGCATCAGTTAGGCCTGTAGGCTGAAGGTGCCTTGTTTCCTCGGACGGGTGCTGGCCTCCCCGGCCCCCTGCAGACAGATTACCATGTAGACATTTTTGCTGAGGTTTAAACTGCACTGCATGTCTGCACAGCATGAACGATTGGTACTTTCATGACATGCAGTTCTAGTTACATTTGTGTTATCAAGATGAAGATGGCCTGCTTTGGTTTGGCTCGGTCACGAGTGGCTGGGGGAACCGTTGAGTTTTTCAAGAATGCTTGGATTTCACTGGACATGCCTGTGTCCGGGGGACGTACGTTTAGCTATAGCTTGATGGTGTGGCCATCTGTGACAAATTCATTGGAAGCTGGGAGTTAGAAAGATAGGATTTGACCCCCTTTCAGCCCTCCCTACCTTCATGGCCTCAGGCCTCTGGTTTCAGTTTTACGAGTCTCCTCCGCTTCACAGCAAATCGTCCTGAAAGAGTGGTCCCCACTCCTGTCTTCGCTTCTTCACCCCTATTTCAAACCACACCCCAATATTCTCTGATCGTCGTGCTCTGGTAAGTTGCTCTCACCTCTTTGACCAGATCGTTGGGATGCCAAACTGGAGGGCACTATTTATTTTTGTTTTTTTTTTTTAATATTTATTGATTTGAAGGAGAGAGAGAGAACACGCACGAGCAGGGGGAGAGGCAAAGGGAGAGGGAGAAGCAGGCTCCCTTCTGAGCAGAGAGTCTGATGCCGGGCTTGATTCCAGGACCTCGGGATCTTGATCTGAGCTGAAGGCAGCTGCCTAACCGACTGAGCCACCCACGTGCTCCTGGAGGATACTTTTTTTTATATTTATACACACATTTTTTATTAATACATGTATTATTGCTTCAGGGATACAGGTCTGTGAATCATCAGTCTTCCACAATTCACAGTACTCACCATAGCACGTACTCTCCCCAATGTCCATCACCCAGCCACCCCATCCTTCCCACCCCCTCCAGACCCCCAGCAACCCTCAGTTTGTTTCCTGAGATTAAGAGTCTCTTATGGTTTGTCTCCCTCTGCGGTCCCATCTTGTTTCATTTTTTCCCTCCCTACCCCCCACGGCCGCCCCCACCCTGCCTCTCAAATTCCTCATATGCGTGAGATCATATGATAATTGTCTTTCTCTGATTGACTTATTTCACTCAGCATGATACCATCTGGTTCCATCCACGTCGTTGCAAATGGCAAGATTTCGGGTTTTTTGATGGTTGCATAGTATTCCATTGTATATATATATACCACATCTTCTTTATCCATTCATCTGTTGATGGACATCTAGGTTCTTCCCATAGTTTGGCTATTGTGGACATTGCTGCTATAAACATTGGGGTGCATGTGCCTGATGGGATCACTACATTTGTATCTTTAGGGTAGATACCCAGTAGTACGATTGCTGGATCGGAGGATACTTTTTAATACTGATTGCTCCTTTGTCATTGCCTTCACTTTTCCCTGGGCTTCCCAGACAGCTCGCGCTCTGATTTTTTTCTTATAGCAGTCATTATTTGTTTTCAATCTTTGTGAGTTCCTCTTCTGCCCATCTTTTAAACATTGTTTCCTAGAATTTTATCTCCAGTCATCTTCTATTCTCATTGCAAGTTATTGTTGAGACCCACGACTTTCTTTACCCAAATCTGTATCCTCATCCTAGAACATCATCCTAGTCAACAGATCTGTATTTCCAACCAGTGACCTGACATGTCTGTCAAGAGGCTTCACAGGGGCTCTAACCAGGACATCCGATTCAGAACTCATCATCTCCCTTCTTACCACCCACCTGTCTTGTCTTCTGTCCCTCATCTTGGTAAATAGCTCTACTAACCACGTAGACACCCAGGCGGGAACCTGAGAGTCCCCCGGGGCTCTTTCACCTCTCCCCTCCCCCATCCAGGGGGTCCTGGAGCCCTGTGAGTACAGCTCCGTGTCCCTCTTGCCGCCTCCGCCATCACGCGGGAGCTACAAGTCTCCTACAGACCACAGTCCCCTGGGCAGCGCCTGTCCTGCTGTCACAGCAGATGCATGAGACCCATCCTTCCATGCTTTAGTTCCTTTCCCATCCTTGGAACTCTCCAGGCTGCCAGCCTCTTGCTGCTTCCGTCTGACCCACATTCCAGACTTCCTTTCTGCAGTCTCGGCCAGCCTTCTCACTCTGACCCGATCCTTCCCATGGGGCAGTACTGTGCCCCACGGCCTGGACTAGTATCTTCTACCTCTCCCCCTCTGGGCACACACCCTGCCGGGAATTCCTACACCCTTCCATCCAGGGCAACCCTCCTCCAGGACGGTCCCCCACCCCCGGCCCCTTGGTTGCTCTTCATCATCTGTAAGATCAAGTTCAGAGTCTATTCTATCAGACAAGGTTTTCCAAATCCTTCCCTGCCTCCCTTGCCCTCCCCTGCCCTGCAGCCCCTTCTGACTGTGGTCCCTGCCTCTCAGGCTTTGCACACACTGATCTTCCCATTTGGATGCCTTTCCTCTGCTCCTCAGGGATGAGTTCTGTCCATCCTTGGATTTGTAGGTTCTGTCTGTCAAGAGCTTTGACTGTCCCCCGTCCATTCCCCTTTCCTGCTTCCGTGCACTATCGCCAGACAGCTGTGTAGCACTCGCCACACTTGCTCTGTGCCCTTGATGTTCTCCAGTTCCCCAGCCGACAGAAAGCATCTTGTTCATCTTTCTTCAGCTGGTGTCCAGCATGTGCCTGAGCACGAGGAGGCTGGGTAGACATTGGCATAATGAATGAATGAATGAATGAATGAACAGAAAGTTGAGGAATTTAATAGAACCATGTATTTCTGTTATATGCAAGTACTTTGTTTGTTACCATGAGAAAAATTCCTAGAGTAGAGAAGTAGTTTGAGGAGGGCTGGCTCTTTCACTGAGTGGAACACGCAAGGTCGTTTGAAGGTAGTTGGCCCAGCCAGAATTAAGAATAGGAACCGAGAATTTTAGGCCACTTACTAAGTAACTCCAAGTCCCTGGGGTATAAAGAGAAACAATTTAATTATTCTGATAAACTAATCTGCAGGGGAATTTTTATAAGGTAACGAAATTAGAAACAAAAAAGTAAAGCCATATATCCTTGTTGACTTAGGCAAACCTATTCAGAGCTACTTTATTATTCTTAGTCCTCTGTATCTGATATAGACTTTAGGAATTATGGCAAAACCTACATAGGTTATAAAATGGTTAAGAATCATGCATTCTTTGTATCGTAAATGCGTGCTTCATTCTTTGTCCTCTGAATAGTTCTGATTTTGATAAAAATCATAAAACATCTGTATGTAAAAAAAGAAAAGAAATGCAAGGATAAGAACGAAATTACCCGTGATCTGGAGAAATCAGTGATCATAATCCTACTTTCCAGTTCTGTCTACACTGGAAAAACTTTGTTGCCCCCTTATAAGTCAAGGTAAAAGACGCACGGCAGTTAGGATCAAGTCTATGCAGGCTTCACAGTCAGACTTAAACCTCGATTGTGTCACCCTGCAGTGGGAGTCAGGGAGTAGGAAGAAGCCACATATTTTAAACTGTGGTCGAGAAAACTCAGCCAATAGAAGCATATGGATAAAGTTGTTTTCCTGTCATGCTCTAAATTACCAAAGAAAGATATCACTTGTGGTATTCCTGTTTCTGTAGAGAGTTTCCATTTGGGTCTGTGGGACATAATAAAACATAAGGAGAAGATGAGTGATTAGAAAGCATTTGGGTTATATTTCTGTATGACCCCTGACACGCTCAGAACGTTCGCTGTCACGTGCTGGGATTCTTCCTCACAATAACATCCTTTAACGCGGAGGAGTGGTGTGAGAGGGTATGGTGTAAGTCGTGACAAGGATCAGGGGAGGGCCAGCCAATGTTCTCTCACAAGGAAGCGTTACTACACGTGGATGCCTTCGTCCGCCCCGCCTCGCTGCCTGCTGAACCAAACGGGGTCGGCTTTAAAGTTCAGTAAGGTACGATGACGGTCATCTGTATCTACGGAGAGTTATGTATTCGAAATGGAATATATCTCACATGCGAATGTGTTCCCATTAACATTAGCTCATGAAAATAATTTTTATGTCACCTTCTTATCCATCTTAATTTCAGTTCTGTCTCTGGTGACTGATGTGACGCACAGAAAGGGTACATAGTTTTTCTTGTAAATAGGCCTACATATGTATTTTTTTTCTTCTTAGAATATTACTTTATACACTGAGAGCTATAGGCTCTTTGTTTCCCCACATTTTTTTCTCTACCGTTTTTAATGAGCTACATTTTAAAATTAGTGTCTTGTTTCCAATTTAACGTTTTCTTTGTGAGGCAGTCTCAGTAGTAAATCATAGTAAAACGTTTATAGTCCCATTGAACTTTTCTTGCTTACACGTAGAGCTTCCACTGAATAGATATCTCATATTTCCAGAGAGTACTCAGAACTGGGCATCAGGCTGTGATTTTTCTTCTCATTCGTCCTGATAAGTTTCCATCCGTTTCAGACACGGAGCTCGTCAAAATATGGCTTACAATACTACCTAAAAACGATTGTTAATAATTGTAGAGAGGAGGTGTGCTTTCAAAAAGGTGGTTGGGCTTTAAGACTAATTATCACCAGTTCCGTGCACCTGTCCTTCACGATCTAGTAACTTCTGTTACTCAAGAACGTTGGAGTCCTGTGACATCACTAGACGGAGCCATGGACACCCCGAGACCGGGAACCCTTCCGTTTCTGCCCCTCGAGCTGCAGAGGCCAACCCAGCTCGAGCGTCTATTTTCCCTTTCTGCGGGGAACCAGATTCCTGTTTATGAAGGAGTCCGCGGTAATGCTGCGAGGGTTCCACCTCCGAAGCATGGCTTTCTTGCTTTTTTAGGCAATAAAGTTCATAAGGGATAAGTGAAAAATAATTGAGGAGCATTTGTGTTTTTACCAGCGTGTTTGCCGTTGCTTTACGGCGTACACTAAAACGTCGACTTGCGAGTCAGATGGGAAAGATTAGCGCTGCGTTTGGGTGTCTGTGCATCCAAGCCTTAGTGGAGTAATTGAACGGGAGCAGGATTGTGGATCGAATTTATCCCCGCTCTTGAGTTTGTTAGCAAATGGCTTCTCTTACAGAGGTTTGGGGGGGTAGGAGAAGACGTTAAAAAAATGGGATCCCTGTCGTGCTGGCAGATGGGAGGGTGTCTGGGGGCGGTGGTGGTTGGTCTCTGCACCTTGTAGGGGAGTGTGAAGGCGAGGTAATAACAGAGGAGGAAAGCAAAAGCCAGTGGACTCGCAAGAGCTTTTCGGACTACTGCCGGAAAGGCAGAAGGAGCAGATGGTGTTGGCGCTGGCGGCCCCAGTCCAGGAGGGACCTGCAGGAATCAGAAAGGGGATTGGCCGTGGGGACTGCCCTGAGGTTCTCTCTCAGCCGTGATCTCTAGACACATGGTGTATTAGTTTCCTGTTGCTGCTGTAACAACTTATCACAAACTGGGTGGCTTAAAACAACGTACAAATTCATTCTGTTACAGTCCTGGAGGTCAGAATTCCAGAATGGTCCTCACTGGCTTCTAAACTGAGTGTTGGCAGAGCTTTGTTCCTTCTTGAGTCTCTAAGGGGGAAAACTTGCGTCCTTGCCTTTTTCAGTTTTCAAAGGTTGTCCACAATTCCATGGCTTACGGTCCCCTCCATCTTCAAAGCCGGCAATGACCAGGCAAGTCTTTCTCACACCGTATCCCTGGGACCCGGATTCTCCTGCCTCTCTCTTTGATTTATGAGGACCTGTGTCCACGAGACTAGTCCAGGATCCTCTCCCCATCTCAGGGTCAGCTGATTAGCAACGGTAATTCCATTTTCAACCTCAATTCCCCTCCGCCATGCAGTGGGACATATTCACGGTTTCTGAGGATTAGGACCTGGACATATTTGGGAGTCTAACTTTAGCTACCACACACACAGTCGTTGATCCCCATGTAGGTTGTATCCAGCCTTCTTACTCTTCAACCTCCCTAACCCCCTCCTCATCCGAAGGCTGTATCGCCTCATATGGCCCAATGGAGCATCAACCCCGTAACAGCACGAAGAACTAATGGGCTGGGCTAGTGGCTTTTGAATGGCATGCTCCTTACATTTCATCTCCATGCAGCAAATGTTTTTGAGTGCCTGCTCCTCATCCTCTCAACAAATACCTTCCGAACACCTACGTGCTGAGCACTGAACAGTACGGCGTGCTGTACGCGCTCTTGGAGCTTATGGTTTGGTGGACACTGACAAACACGGAAACACCAAATAGGAAAAATGTCAGCTCGTAGTACATGCTAGGCAGAGGATTAAAACAAGCAGTACGAATGACTCAGTGGCTATTGGAATAGGGAGGAGGAGGGTTTCTGAGATCCAAATGGCAAGGAGCAGCCACTCATATGAAAAAACGGGGAAGAATATTCCAGGCAGACGGCATACGAAGTACAAAGGCAGGCCTGAGTTTTCTGTTGGAGAAACAGAATGGGGCTGGAGTGTAATGGGCAAAGGGAAGGTGGTATGAAGTGTGTGCCATGAGGGAGGTAAGTGCCTGATCACACCCTTGGAAGCCATGGTAGAGAACTTGGGTTCTTTGCATGATAGAAAGACATTAAAGAGTTTCTAACTAGTTTTTAAGACCAAGTTGATAGTGGAGGTGGAAATAATATTCACAGATTGGGGATGTATTTAGAAGGAAATTGAATTGGCAAGACAACAATGGAATGGATACAAGGAGTGAGAGCAGTTTGGAAGTGAGGATAATTCCCAGGTTTGGGCGTTATGTGGTACTGCCATTTCCTGGGGTGGGGAAGAGGGATGATGAGCAGTGGACGGCGAGGGGAACCAGGGTTCTTTTGTGACCTCATTAAGGTTGGGATGCCCATTTGATATCAAAGGGGAGTTGTCAAGTTAGACAGTTGGATATGTAAGTTTTGGGCTCTCTGAAGAGGCTGATCCAGGTTAGAGAGTTACTGGCATATGGCTGGTGTTGAAAGCATGATCTTGACGAGACTGTCCAAGGAGAGAAGTGGACCCACGATGCAGCTCCGGGTGGTCCAGCATTTAGAAAGTGAGCAGAGGAGGTTGGGCCAGCCAGGGAGACGGAAGAGCAGCGGCCGGTGGTGTTGCCAGAACATGGAGAGTTTAACAGAGAAATGGAGAGCCAGAGCCGGACTGACCGACAGATGGACTTCAGCAGGCAGCCGCGTGGGGACGAGGGTGAAAGGAGTAAACCGGATATTGAGGATGCAAGCCTGAGATGGGAGGGAGCCCCGTGGACTGTGCAGGTGGGCAGTGATGGAAGCGCCCGCACAGGACGAAGGGGGCGTGTGCTGACGTGGAGTTGGCATTGCCCATGGCGTCGAGGTGCGGCAGCGTTCAGGCCACGGTGTGGAATGGCTCATCGCCTGGGTATTGAAACTACTCAGCTGGTGGATACAGGACGGAGAGAAACAGATGGGCGAGGTTTCCTCCAAAATGAGACACTCCGTGGAGAGACTGAGGATTTATAAGAGATAATCATATCCGTGAAAGTTGTATCAAAACCGGGATGTCTGCAGGCTCAGGGGAAGTTTTGGAAGAGCAGGTTCCATACCTGGCGGAGCGCACGGGGGACAGGGTGGGAGGGGCGCGGAGCAGGAAGGGACCCAACGTGCCAGGAAGAGCCGAAACCACGACCCTGTCTTTCCACTTAAATTTCAGTGAGCGTTTATTGAGGACTTGGTGTGGGCAGTGCCCTTTGCTTATTCCCATGGGGCGGGAAAGGGGCTACAGGGCAGGTATGTGGAAAGATAAATAGCCCATGTGCCTGTGAGCCTTCCAGAAGCTGCTAAACTCGTCAAGAGCAACCCTTTCAGATTTCCCACAGTGATTTTTGTATGGTGGATCTTGATACATATTTACTGGTCAATCCAATGAATGAAATCTACCTGTTCATTTAAAAACAATGTTTCGGGGCGCCTGGGTGGCTCAGTGGGTTAAAGCCTCTGGCTTCGGCTCAGGTCATGATCTCAGGGTCCTGGGATCGAGCCCCACATCGGGCTCTCTGCTCAGCGGGGAGCCTGCTTCCCCCTCTCTCTCTCCGCCTGCCTCTCTGCCTACTTGTGATCTCCCTCTGTCAAATAAATAAATAAATTCTTAAAAAAAATAAAAAAATAAAAACAATGTTTCATTGTTTAATATTGTCCATTAATCACAGTGTGGTACCACCACACCCAGCAATTTACCATGTGTTCAGATAAGATTTCCTGGTATTGGACATGCTCAGGAAGCGATTTTAAAGTCAAAAAAACACTTAAAAATTATAGATACAGTAAGATCTCACTTTCAGGAGTGTGTGTGTGTGTGTGTGTGTGTGTGTGTGAGAGAGAGAGAGAGAGAAAGAGAAGGAAAAAGAAAGAGAGCGTCCTTGTCAAATTATTAGTGGTGGTTATCTCTGGGTCATGAGGTTAGAAAGATGTTTGTTTTCTTCACTTTCCAAGCTTTCTAAAATGCATACGTATTATATAAACAATGTATCATCAGTCCATGCTGTGTAAAAATATTTTTCTCTAGAAATTCCTGTTTCTCTATTTTTAATCTTATATGACACGTAAACATTAGAATCCTAGTAGGCTTTCTCCCATCACAGAGTAATTTCCTAGCTGTTTTTCCTTCCCCCCCCCCACCATTTATTCCCGTGAATTCCCTTCTGACCTTCCCATCTTGCCCTGTGCCGCTGAAGGAGATGGTTCACGTATCCGTTTGCTGATGAACGAGACTTTGCACCCCACCACAAACAGACACATTTCTCTCTCCGTTCTCTGTGTCGCCGTACACAGCATCAAGTTTTATTGATTTGTCCCTTTGCCTTTTACACCCTATGGCTGCCATTTTCCATTCCAGTCCCCTGTCAGTCTTACTTTATTTTTTATTATTGATTTTATTTTTCTTTTCCCATGAAATGTTTATTCTAAAACATATCTGCAAGTCATTTGTAGCTCTGGCTGGGTACAGTTAAGCATTCCATTGGATGTGAGTGTTTAAGAATATATTCCTTTCAGATCTGTAGGCTTCTCTTGGTTGAGTCTTTGAAAGCAGGTGCAAACTTGGATGCCAAAATGTCATCCAAAAAATCATGTTCTCAGGTCATAACTAGAGCGCAGCAACTTTCGCTGAAAGCTGACTGAAGGGACGTTTCGAGGGCAAGTATGATGATTGTCTTCTAAGGTGATCCAGAAGGTAGCAATGAATGTCAAACATGCCTGATTTTCCTTTTAAAACCACACCGGAGATAACATTTGATAAATTGCGTAGCCTATTCACGTTCTCGAGATTATGAACTCCGCATGTTTCTGCCATCGTTTTCGTGAGTTCCAAGTTCCAGAGTCTGATGGAGAGACCAGGAGCTTACCGTCTCTCTGTTGACTCCCAATTTTGTAGACTTGATTACTCCCTTCCGCTTTTCCTGCTTTACGACGGAATGATTGTGAACTATTTTCCTAGCCCCTCAAAGTGGGCCTTCCCTGTAGTCTTGCTAGGTCCAGGATGGCTTTGTCGAGTGCATGACCAGAGCGCTGTGCATTTTTTCCTATATCCATGAGGACGTCAGCACGTTCTCTATTTCACTTTCTCTATCCTTTCTTCTGATGCTGAGGTTTGGGCTGAGATTTTATTGTGGATTCATGTCCTCCGTAGTAAGTCAAGACCAAGTCAGGACGTGATCCTTGGCTCTGCTGTGTGGGCCGTGTCTTTGGGGAGGATTAGTGCTAGTGATAATCCAAAATAGTTGCCGGTGCTGATATCCTCATTTGGTGATGCTCTTGTAGGGATTCCTGTATATACGTATATTTTCAGTTTTCATATACATGGAGGATGATTTAACTGAGGAAACTCTAAGAATGAGAAACTACTCTGGATTGCTTAAGCATACAAGAGCTGACGGAAGGGAGGGATCATTGGGCAGAAAGACTTGGTTGGATGATCGGAAGAACCAGTCTGGGATTAAATGATTGCTATAGATAATCTTCCAAATGAGTTAATCCATGCGAATTAATTTAATGTGTATAATCAGCTTTGAGGGCAGCTCTGTTGTCCCTGGTCTTTCAGAAGGAGAGTAGAGAAGCCAATATCCAGTCAAGTTACCAAAAAAGTAATTAAAAAGGAAAATGGTTTCTCTAGGAGAGACAAGAAGGGCTTGAGTTTGGTTATATTGTCTCCCTCCTATCCTCCCTTTTTCACTTGGCTAGATCTTCTAAGTGCCCATGGCGCTCTGCTCCAGCCCTTACCTGTTCCAGCATTTCCTCCGGGGAAAATCTTACTGGGGGTGTGTATACCTCTCTGAATGTACACTCATTGGTCTGTAAGCAACCTGAGCGAACAGTCTACGTCTCACATATACCTTGGGCGGCCCCATTGACTCACCTGGTGCCGCACGTGTAATCGCTCCTCCACGAATGTAAAGGGATGTTTTCCATTTAATCATAAGTAACGAGTGACTTTGTAACTTTAACAATATGACGTGTTATGTGACACATGTCAGATAATGGTGCTCTGGGAAACAAGCTTCCATCGGAGAAATCGAGGAGGTTCTAAGATAAAAGATGAAACTGTATTTTCTAGACTGCAGGGAGAGTCTTGTAATCCATTACCAGAGAAGGATGGGAACTCTCCATCCCTGGAGGTCCTTAAAAATTGGGCAGAGGAAACATCTGTGAGAAGGACGGAAGCCTTAGCATGGGGCGTGCAGATAGAATGACAAACGATTCTGTGATTCTTTGATGACTTGGCCTGGAGGAGCGAAGACTGAGGGGAAACAGGAAAACTTCTCTGGGTATGGAAAACAGCTACCATTGCTTTCCATGGGAAAATAAGTCACGGGAGCTTAACCTAAAGCCTTAGAGATTTAGGTTACATTTTACGGTTAAGGATTTTTGAGACGTAGGTTGTGAAAATCCTGTGGACATCTGCAAACTGAAAGATTGATTTGTGTGAGACCCAGAGTCAGCTCTGTGATTCTGTTGCAGGAAAAAATATGTATATTTTTAAATATTGTTCCAAATAGAATTATTCCAACACACTATATTCAGTGCTTGGCATTCTCTTGGGAAAGGAGAACCTTGAAAACTAGTATTTTCAGGCACCAAGCATCATCACTGCTTTGTGGATAGGAGTGGAGAGCAGGTAAGAGGTGGGAAGTCCTTTCTGTCTAAATACCTCAAGAGGGTTGTGTTACTAGATCAGCAGCCCCAGGGTGAGGAGGAATCTGGGACATGACTCTGCTTTGCTTGGTCAGCCTTATCTTCCCCTCTGGCCCTCTTCCCTGTGAAAATGCAGAAGTGTGTGTGGGGGGTGGCAGGGAGAGGGCTGCAAAAACCCTATCAGTACAAAGGGAGGCAAAATACCTATTAACAAGCATTATCTTCATTGGTATTTGATTGCAGTTTCAACATTCAGCCACATGATGTCACAATTGGATTTTGATTTTCTCTGTGCATTTGTCTCCCATGATAGATGAAGGCGTTTTCAAAGCTGGAGTGGAAAGGTCTGAGACCCGGGGGGCCGCAGAAGTCCAAGAAGATGAAGACACTCAAGTTGAGATCCCACTTGACCAGGTAGTCCCCATGTGTTTAAAAATATGTGTAAACCAAATGGCCACTTTCTTCTTTCAAGTTTTGGGCTATCTGCTCCAGGCCGTTCCCACTATGTGCTGCGTAGACCCTCTCAGGAGCCAGTGGTCAAATGACCCACAGCCCCCCCTAGGTCTTCCTAGTATTCTTTCACAATCTTTTTAAATTTTTATTTTATAGTCATGGAAAATGATGTAACTTTAATGAATAGCACTGAAGAATAAGGTGGCTTGGGGTAAGCCATGAGATGCAAAGAGGGAGAAAGTTTGATCCAGAAAAAGCATATTGGCTGGGAGTCTTCATCTGGAAAAAAGTCCTCCATTCAGAAAAGCTTTTTTTTTTTTTTTTTTTTAAATGCTGTGATACTCTTTCCTTTAAGGTCCTTGAAATTGTTGTGGTTGGAATTTATTTTTCATGAAAAAATTGCTTATACAAATACAACTCACATATTTGCTGTGCGTGTATCGATTTTCTTTTTAGGCCAGTGGAACACGATACTTGTAGGAGAGAGAGAATGAGTGTGTGTGTGTGTGTGTGTGTGTGTGTGTGTGTGCTTGTAGAAGGGATGAAGGAGTGTTAGTGTTGGTTAAATGATGCAAGAAATAAGTCAGTTAGGCTTTTTAATACAGTTCAGCCGGATTTCCTACATTTCTAGATGGAGGATTGGAATCAAGGTGGGGAGGGGGACATCGTAACCCCAGGCTCAAGGGAATGAGAATTCACTAGGAATTGCCACTTGTCCTCTGACTATTACGTGATAGTCCCTTCACAGAAAGCAAATTTCAATCCAACAAGTTCCAGAGATGATCTTCTCAGTTGTATTTGTCTTAACAGAGGGGCAGCGAAAATTGCTGCTGGATGATTCCACAGGCATTTCCCATAAGCATCGCCTTCCTGATGAAAAGCCTAATGTGTTAAAAATCACACAGATTTAAAAAATCCAATTTATTACCCGGGATTAGCTACAACTAATAATTTTTCATAAACTCCAGTTAGAGCTATTTTTTTTTTCCCTCTGAGGGAAAATGGAATTTTAAGTCTTCTGTGACGCTGTAATTAAATGTTACAGTTGAAGACAAAGGAGAGTAATCATCTGTATGTACAGCCCCGAACAGCTGCCCCAAAACAAGACAAATTTATTCCGGAGTCAGAATGCCAAATATCAAGAGAAAAATCAGACCGTGATTACCAAAAGAGAAACTTCTTTGTTAATCACCTGACAAGTTTCAAAAGCTGTGGTAGGTGTTTCTTTACTTGTAAGTTGGGTGCCACAAGGGAGGGGAGCTGAGAGCGGGGGAAGGAGCTGGTCCCTGATGCTACCCGAGCAGCCTTGGGTAGGTGTCTACACAGCTCCGTTTCTCTTGTGACTGGAGAGGGTTCAGGGTTCGCTTACTAGAATGCACGGAGGCAGAGACCCTGAGTAAGCAGACTGGTGAAAGCTGGGCGAGGTCAACACACTGACCTCAGTTTGTAGGAAATAAAACCCAGTGACCAAAGGTCAGAATTCCTTTCTTCTTCGACCCAGTTAGAAATAGAGCTGGAATTAGCTGGTGGACATGGTTGACGAGAAGTACTCAGGGGCTCCGGTCTCAAGAGTCCTTTTCTCTTGTCCTGCTGACCTGATCGTTGAGAACAAGTCTGTGGCTGTCCTCCAGTGGTGGCCTTCATGAAGCGCTGGGTGCTGTTTACTAAGTACCTACCAAGTGCCAGGCACCCCGCACTAGGCACTTTTATCTCGTATAGTTGGGATGCCAGCTCTGAAACACAGGTCTTCTCACCCCTACTTTATATAGAGAAAGAAAGCGAGCTCGTGTAGGTAAACTTGCTCATCCAAGGTTGTACCGTGATGTAGAGGAGTTTGTGTTTGAATGCAGGTCTGTCCAGTTTCGAGGTGTCTGAGTGATCTGGGGAAAGAGTAGTAAATGCACACACACACACACACACACACACATACACACAGAAAAACACCCCCAAACCACCAAAAGCCAATCATTGGCTTAAGGAAGGAAAACAACTCCTGCACAGGAAAGGAAATGTAGTCATCATACACTGCTGGCTCAGCTATAATTACACTTACGTGTGCTCCCTCTTGGGCCGTACCTGGTTAATTTCTTTGGACTGATTTCCTATCCTCTAAATGGTTCATGTTAGAACTTTAGTCAGAGGGCTGTGGACAAGGGTGTGTGTGTGTCTGTGTGTGTATATAAATACCATATGTAATCGGCCCAGTAATGTATCTATGCCTGAAAAGCAGATCAAGTTTTAGAAGTAAATATTGCCAGGAGCCAATTCTCCGTGGATCTCTTGTGTTTCTGCATATCTTAATAGAGGGACAGATTGCCTTTGTTCTGGACTATCTTATCTTTTTTTTTTGGATTGTCTTTTCAACGATGTTTGAGCAAGCTTAGAAGACAGACACTTTGACTTCCTCTGGAACAATCATTCTCAGCTCGAGGCGGTCTTAGCCTCTGAGTGAGGTGTGGCAAATTCTGGGGACATTTTTTGATGGTTAGACCTGAGGGAGTGCTCCTGGCATCTGGTGGGAAGTGGCCAGGGATTCGGCTACATACCTTGTAATGCACACGACAGCCCTCCCAACAAAAAATTACTCAGTCCAAAATGTTAACAGGAGGAGAACTGCTGGCATAGAGCAAAGGCCAGCTTTGTGTACTGTCCAGTATCGTAAGGATAATGTCTTCCTGCAGTGCAGGGTCAGGAGGGTTAGTATCCATCATAAAAGATACGGTGCCGTCAAACTGTATGCTCAAAACTAATCAAAACTGGGGGCACCTGGGTGGCGTGGTGGGTTAAGCGTCTGACTTTTGATTTCTGCTCCAGTTGTGATCTCAGGGTCGTGGGTTCAAGCCCTGCGTCGGGCCTGCGGAGTCTGCTTACGACTCTCTCCCTCTCCCTCTGCTCTTCCCACCCCTGCACACATGCATTCTCTCCCCCTAAAATAAATGAATAAATATGGAAAAGAAACTAGCCAAATTAGAAATGTTATGTGTATTTTAGCACAGTGAAAGTATTCGGAAAAAGAAGATTGGGTTCTTTCCCTGGATTGTGAGCCACTATTTGCATCACCTGGGCCCCCCTTCCCATTGCTCTTGGGAGCGGGGTCTCGGGGGAGTGGGTGCTTGTGGTGATAATCTGGCTGCTGCTGTTGTCATGAGCAATAAGTTCTTTGTCTCTGACACAGGCGTCTCATGTCTTCTGCCACGTCTCTGAAATCATGGCAGGCTAACGAGGAAGCTTTTAAGTAGGGTAAAATTTCAGACCTTCCAGAAGCTCTCTTCTTGCCTCTACTGCATGGTGTTGGTGTATATAAGTGTGTGTAGATATGGACTCATTCCAGCTAAGAACATGGCTAAACTGTGTCCCAATGTTCAGACTCTTGTCATTTTTTTAGACGACCCTGGATCTAACTACTTTCCGAACCCACAGGAAAATGGAGAATGGCACGTTTTTAAAACTGTATTTGGGGAGGCCAGAATGAATATCTTTTCTCAGGAGACAGTTTAGGTCTAACAAGAATAAAGTATTCTTTTAAAAATGAGGGTTTTTTTGCACGCACACTCCAAATGAGTCTGGTTCCTCCTAAGCAGAGGAGCAGGTGCCTGATTAGCCGGGACCTGTGGTCACACTCTGGCAGTGGTGACTCGTGTCACTTCTAAATGGATGCTTTCCCAGGCGAAGGAGGCAAGAAATGAGCCTGCTCCGTAAGTAAGGATTGGGCAGGAGAACCCACCATCTCAGAAGCCCGAACAAACAAATACCTAGAAAATAGGCAAATAAGAAGTTATATTTTGGATTTTGTTCCATTGGAGAGAAGAGGGCAGAAGGTGGGGATAGTAACTTCCGAGTGGTTTCAGATTATTTTATAGCTCTCTTCATCCATTTGTAGTTGATTTTGAATAATAAAATAGTGAGAATTGCAAGATGTTTTTATGCTAAGTAGTTTCATTAAATAGCATTTAAGCTGTATCATGAACACTGGAGAAGTGAAAGCTGTTTTTTTTTTTAATTGGAGGTTGTGATATATACTCTTCTTTATTTAAAACTTAATTAGCCATTAAGTTACATATATATAATAATGTTTAAAGTTTAATAAAGATTACAACAAAAGTAGCAACCACATTCCTCACTCCTCCCCACCTGCATTCCTGTTCCACAGAGATAACCCGTTTGAACGAGTTGGGCTCTTTCTCACAGAACACACCACTATATTTCTAAATCATACCTCCTTCCCTCTTTTCCATTTTAATACCTCTGAAATCTTTGGGTCTTGCAAGTGATTGCATGTCATAGTTTAATTGGCTTTTTTTTTTTTTTTTAAATTCTAAGAGGTATATAAACGAATGGAGATCCTTTTAAATAGGTGACATCCCAAATTTGATAAAGTAAGTTTCTTGATATTAGTTCTCAGATTTAGATACAGTTAACTTTATCTCTAATGACGGTGGAAGATGGTTGTTTAAATCTCTTGCCGACTCTTCTCCCCCAACCCCCCAAGAAGGCCACATGCACACAAATACACGACCCTCTCTTTCTTTCCACCCTCATTTAATGATGATTTTTGGCTGAGTCAGTATTTAATCCGTATGTTACTTTTGCTACGTCAGCCTTATTGTTAGCCACAGAGCTGACTCTGGTTACATTTCCTTTCTTGAGTAACACTCTTTTCCTCCTTCCTATTTTAGTAATTGCCTTTTTTTATTCATTTGCTTAGTTTTCTGTGTAGCCGTTAAAGCCATCTCTAAACTCTGCCAGGCGGTGGGTTTCCTCTTGGTGTACGCACGCGTGTACAGCGACGATGACATTTCCCCTCCATCTTTTTTCTCAGACACGGCAGTCCTCGGCCTCAAGCTGGTTCCGTGTCCTCTGGATCTGCTTTTTAGAATTATCCTGGGATTTTTCTTGACCATTATCCTGGGAATCTCCTTCACTTCCTCGGGATAAATCTCCTCTCCCTTGGATACCACATCTTCCTCTTTCTTGATCACACCTTCATTTGTTGTGGAATTTTTTCCTTGAGTGGACTTCTGGGAAGCACATGGTGTTTGAGACTTTACACGTCTGAATGTGTCCTTTTTTTTCCTACTCAAACTTGATTGTAGGTATGGCCAGGTATAAAATTTGAAGTGAGATAATGATTTCTCTGAGAATTTTGAAACCACTGCTCAGTCGTCTTTTCCATCCAGAAGGGTAGTTTGGAAGTTTGATGCCATTCTGTTTCCTGAACCTTTGTAAAATAATCCTTTTTCCCTCTTTGGAAGCATTTAGGGTCTTTCCTTTGTTTCTGGTGTTCTGAAAATTTCCCGTTATGTGCCTTGGTGCGGCTCTTTGGGCTTACTAGACTGGGTACTCAGTGGGTTTTGTTCTGTTTTGTTTTAAGTTTTTATTAGAGAGAAAGAGAACATGAGTAGGGGGAAGGGCAGAGGCCCCTAATGCAGGGCCCGATCCAGGACCCCAAGATCATGACCTGAACTGAATTCGGATGCCCCTCTTAATGGGCTTTTTAATTTTGGAAATGTTATTTCTCAGTTTTAGAAAAAAATTATTAAACTATCTCTTTGACAGTTTCCTTCTCCCTACTTCTGTCTTTCTGGAACTCCCAAGTATTTGGATATAGGCCTTCTTAGACTGACCCTGTACTTACTTCTCCTGTGTTCCATCTTTATACATTTTTTACTATTTTCTCAACTTCTTTTAAAATCAAAAAGCCTCAGCATTTAGCTTCCATCTGTTGATTTTTTTTCTTGTCATCATATTTTAAATTTCTAATTTCTTTCATATTCTCTGAATGTTCATTTTTATAGCCTCCTATTCTTGTTTTATGGATGTGATAGCTTCCTTCATATCTCCAAGGAGTCATCTATTATTTTAAACTTTCTTTTCCTGCAATATCTCTTGTTTCTTCTGAGTTTCTTTGCTTCTTTCTAGGTTTTGATTTCTGTCTCCCATGTTAGAGGTGTTCCTTGGCTGTCTGGTTAGTTTTTTTTTTTTTTTTTAATTGAAATATATCTGACCTACAACATTGTATCAATTTAAGGTGTATGTCTCGTTAGATTTTAGGGCGAAGCATTAGGGAAACTCTGTATGCATAGGCTCAGCTCCTTGGGTTGGGGGAGTTTCACTGTAGGGTGATTGGTTTTTGCCATTTCCTTGGCAGATCTCCATTTCTCATTGTTCTTTTAGGTTGGTCTCTTTCCTTTGAATGGAGTCTTTTGGGTGTCAGCCTGGCTCTGAGCATTTGGGGATCTAATGGCGGGACGGGGGTTTGGGGATCTTGCTGTTTAGAGATGTATTCTTCTTGGTTTCAGTTCGGTGCCCGTGGTGCCCTTGTTCTCAGCTGTGCTGAGTCCGGCTCTCCCGTAGTTCAAGATCTTTAGAAAAGAACCCTCCTGTATTTCTCAAGGGCATGGAGGGGATCTTGGGAGTCTCTGTGCTTCTTTTAAAGACTCTAAGCCAGTTCCCCCTATTTTTAGTCACACGCACGCCCCTTCTTCCAGAGATAGATGGTGCTGCCAGCCCCTCAGCTTCCTGTAGGTCCTTCAGCGTGCAGAGGTCTGCTTCTCGGCTTCCCGTCCCGCAGGAGCAAAGTTTAGCAGCATCAGTCCTGCTCTTACTGGCCCCACAGCCGTTGGCTTTACTGTTTCCCAGATTTTATGGCTGTTATTTCCTTTCCAGGCTTCTGTGCCCTTACGGGGTCATGCCTTTTTTTTTTTTTTTTTTTTTTAATTGCCTTTACTGACGATTTAGAGGGACGTCAGAAGGGAGCTAAGTGAAAAAAAAAAAATTCACATTTGTTCAGCATGCTGTATTTAACCAGGAATCCCTTCCTCACTAATTTCATCACAGGGAAAATAAACTGTATAGAATCTCCACTAGTGATGAGAAACGGGCAGCCTGTGACCAGCTCTCCTATAGGAGACTCTTGGGCTGACACAGGGCTCACAGAATCTCCTTAGCAGCCCGGACACTCTTCAGCGCACCCCAGACCCCAGCCGCCATGCTACCAACACCGCTCTGGGATTACGCACTTGTGTCCTTTGCCCAGCCCCCGGGGGCATTTAAGTTTGCGACTGTTGGTCTGCACATATAGGACATAATGTCACTAAAAAAAAAAATGTGTAGTCAGGACACCTGGGGGGCTCAGTCATTTGAGCATCTGCCTTCGGCTCTGGTCATGATCCCGGGGTCCTGGGATTGAGTCCTGGGTTGGGTTCCCTGCTCAGCGGGGGAGTTGGCTTCTCCCTCTCCCTCTGCCCTTCCCCCTGCCTGTGCTCTCTCTCTTTCTCTCTCTCTCTCTCTCACAAATAAATCAATCTTTAAAAAAATCTGTAGTCTAACCAGAAAGAAGAGGTTTGAAATCCCAAGGTGCCCACTGACAGTTCTGTTCTCCATGCCCGAGTGTGGTCTCACCGCTTACCCGACCTGCTGCTTACGGGGAATCGGCCGCCACTGGCAGTTTCTCCTCTCACAGGCGAGCTAGATGGAGCGCTTCTCTGCATGACTTTTCCACACGTAATAAAAGACACAGAAAGGTAAAGGGAGCTGCTTTTTCTGACCAGACCCGCAGGTCCACTTCCATGGAATGTATTTATGAAAATAAGAATTCTAAGATGTTTAAAACCAGACGGGACGTGGGTGCAAGCTCCTTATTTTGCCATCGAGGCCACAAAGCCCTGTCTTCCCACAGAGCCACAACCTGTCGAAGGGGAGTCCCCGCAGGTGCCCGGGCCTCCTTGCTTCCAGCTTGGAACTCTCTCTGAACACCTCAAGGGAGGGCAACGGGGGAGATTAGGGGCTTCTAGTTTTCCCACAAACAGCAACACATCCCGTCTGTGTGGAGGGCTCCTCGGCTGTCACTGCCTTCACTGAAGTGAAAGGGATCATTGCATAAACAACATCTCCACCATCCTTCCAAGTCCTATCCTCTCCATGAGTCATGTTCACGTTCGCCACTGCAAGCCTCACGCACCGCTGCGGGAGCTCAGATGGGGGTGATCTGGCTTCTTAATTTCCCCGTGCATCCTCAGCAAGGGTCTTTGTGACACATCCCGTTTCTAGATTTGTGTTTACTTGATGGAAATGGTGTTAAACATTAAAACGTAGCCCTCAGGGATTTGTGATGTAGGTGAGAGAAAAATCAACATTTACTTCTAAAGTGAGAAAACTTAATGGAGATTTTTTTTTAATGACGACTGAAATAGTCTCATGCTATCTAAGTACAAGTTTTCAGTGTATTCTGTCTTCCCACATGGGTGTCTCAGGACCGGGGGAGCCTTGTGGGCTCGGGGGTGCCAGCTCTCGGCAGGTGGCTGGCCAGAGCCTCACTCGGGCCGTGTCCTTGCAGGGTCGCATCTGTGAACAGAAACCCCCCTTTTTTGTAGGTCGCGGTACTTCAAACCACATCTAAATCTTTTCATTTACTCATTTTTCTCTTCCTCTCTGTGAAAGCTGAGAAGAGGAAGTGGTACTTTGCTATCATGAAAAATTGAAACAGTATTTCCAAACACCTCATTCAGCTTGGGTGGGAGATGACTTTGAGTTTCCATGGCAACGGAAATAAAAACAAGTAGGGCGACTCCTGCGCCTGCAACACCAGCAACACCATTGCCGGAACTCCACAGAAATGCCTTCCACCCAGAGCCTGAAACAAACCCTCCCCTCTTTCCCAAAGCAGGAGCTAGTAAATGTTACTAGACTTCATTGGAATAATGGACTTCATTTTGTTTCTTTTTGGTGCTGATCTCCGCTCCCTGGTGGAGTGGGTTTCAGGGAGGACGAGGTGACAGGTGGGATTGGGGAGGAGACCCGGTGGTTAGGGAGTAGGGTACCTTGACTAGAAAGTTCTAACGTGCGCTGTTCTCTCAGATAGCCAGGGTCTTAAACCTTAACATATATTCCTCAGGGAACTTCAGTGTAAATATGACAAATAAACGTTTACTTCTAAAGTGGACAGGACCTCAGCTGTGGTCTCTGTTCCGATGCCTCTCCCGTGTCTGATTTTGGGTGCTGCTGCGGCTGTCCAAGGTGCGATATGCGTTTAAAGTGCAAGACCTTCGAGCAGCCCCGGCTGTCCCTGAATAGCATCCAAGTAATTGACGCTTTCGACTTTTCGTGACTCATTTCCATACGATTTCCATATTCCATCTCCCTTCCTCTCACCACGCAGGAATCTTGAGTTAACCTTAGTTACTGCGTGCTCACTCTCTAGGAATCCTGAACACTCAGAGCCGTCCCCGCTAGGACACAGCTAATAACTTCCAGACCTTTCCTGACTTGCCATCCAAATCAACCATTATCTCAGACTGTCTTTTACAAAATAAATAGTAAGATATGCAGATATGCAAGTGCAGGCAAAAGGCACTTGGAATACCAACACCGGTGTTGTATTAAGGAGAAATAGGGAAGCTTTCTAGTGGAACTTTGTAAGAGCAATTGCTTATGATGAATAGTATGCTTTTTTTTTTTTTTTTAAAGAGGGGAAGGGGGGAGGGGCAGAGGGAGAGGGAGAATCTTAAGCAGATGCCCCACTGAGCACAGAGCCCCATGCAAGGGCTCGATCTCACAACCCTAGGATCATGACCTGAGCCAAAACCAAGAGTCGGACGCTCAACCAGCTGAGACTCCCCAGGAGACCCTAGGTTATGTGCTTTTTGAAAGGTAAAAGTTCTTAGTCTTTTTTTTTTTTTTTTTTATAAAACCTTGTGGGTTTAAGGGTACATACTGTCTGTAATTGTATGTATACGTGCAATACGTCCGTTCTCTAGCCGTGCTGTGGTTGTCCCTGATGTCAGAGGGGCCATGGGCTGGAATCGTTGGAGTGACTTCTGCGATCCTGGTTCTACTACGTACATCGGTTTAGTGAGTGTCATGGGGAAGGTCTAATGCATACCCTTTTTTGGCTCCAGCGAGGCATGGGAATCATGCTTTATACAGGACCTAGGATTCCGCAGTTCCTGATAGTCCTGAGAGTTGAGGACGGACGGACTGTTCGGGGAAACAATTCCTACCCGAAAACTGGTTCACTTAAAAATTTTAGTCACAAGTTGGCTAAAATTTGAGGTCAAGGTAAAGAAGAAGGTAAATTCCCTTCTTCAGGGGAGGACTCGAAGCCTCGGTAAAAACATCTTCCTGATTTGTTGCATTTCCTGTGCTGTGTGTCCTTTCTCTGACGCGACCCTTAGTGAGGAATGGCAGATCACAGCCTGAGCCGAAACCAAGAGTCAGCCGCTGAACTGACTGAGCCCCCCAGACGCCCCAGCGTCTGCCTGCATTTTAACAGTACTAACCCATAAGGGCAAGACCGCGGCCAAGTGTCTTGATACGACTTCTTGTTTGTTTTCATGTGGATGAGATTTAGAAGGGAGATCGCTGGAAGTGGCCCACCGGAACACGTTTCAGTGGTGCAGACCCTGTGCCTGACTCTTCCTTCAGGCAACCTCCAGACTCCTTCCGTTCAATGGCGAGAAAAGTGGAGTGATAACAGTAATAAACACGATTATAGCTTGTTAAGTTTGCAGTGGTCTTTTACGTGCATGGTCCTCTTGGTTCTGTACTACAATCCTGTGAGGTTGTTGTGATCGTCCTCAAATTCCAAAGGGGACTCGGGCTGGGTGCGGTGACATCACTGGTACTCAGACTGGGTGCAGTGACTTCTCGGGGACTCCGGCTGGGTGAGGTGACATCCCTGGCCAGGAGCCGAGTCCCAGCTGCCCCACCCTTCGCAGTGTGTATTTGACACTGACACTCGGTGCCACCGCTGCAGCAGACATCAGCAGTCATAGATCTTGTGCAGAAATCCCCCGCATAATCTTGCTCGGGTAGGAACACGGTCTCTCAGGACCACGTGAGAACCGGCTTCTGCCAGGTGGAGGAGCGAGGTCGTGCACAGGAGCTCTGCTTCCTTATCTGCAGGAGGGACCCCGTGATTGGACCTGTGAAAAGGCCTTTTTTCCTTCCTGTTTCTCTTCCTGCTCCCTGACCTCCCTCCAGGTGAATTACCACTTCCTAATCTTACCTTTTCTTTTGGGATCCCTGCTCCTTCCTCCCCATGCCCCCCAGCCCTTCCCTTTGGCTGCTGTGTCTACCCCTCTCTATCTCCATTACGAACGTCGTAGGGTTCTTTGAGGTGGGGGTGGAACGTGGGCTCCGTGCCCCTGAGCCCTGCTCACTGACTCTGCGCCAGTGCCCTGCGAGCTGTGACTACTCCCGCATCCCGGCCATAGGGCAGGTCCAGCTAAATGCACAGAGGCTGAGAACTACTTGGAGACTTTGAGGAAACTAAATAGTTGTAAAAAAAAAAAAAAAGAAAAAAATTTTTTTTTGGTGCGGGAGGGACTAGGGATATTTTTCTAGCACCTTCTGTATTTTAATTCTAAGTAAGCTACTCGTCTCAGATCTGTTCGTTCGTTCATTCACTCAGCACCAGCAGTGACTTCCTAGCAGGAGCCACGGGACGGTCTGTGAAGGGAAGCTATTTATGCCTGAGACAAGCGAGGTGTCTGCCTAGAGCGGAACTGCCGAGTGGTTCCTCAGGTGGCACACTCCCTGGGCATCCTAGCAGACAGAGGCTTGGCCACACGGCTCTACCTGGTGGTCAGGAGTTGGGGCACACGGTTTCCTTAAAAGTTGAAGCAAGAGGGGCACGTGGGTGGCTCAGTCGGTCAAGCATCTGACTTTTGATTTCTGCTCAGGTCATGATCTCAGGGTCGTGGGATTGAGCTCTGAGATGGGCTCTGCGCTGAGCAGGGAGCCTGCTTAAGATTCTCCCTTCCCGCTCGTGCTCGTTCTCCCTCTCTCTTTCTCTCTTGAAAAAAAAAAAAAAGAAAAGAAAAGAGAAAAAAACCATAGATTCTCCTTACCTACAATTACCCATTAACTATTTTTAAATAGATCTGTGGCCTTTTGAACATTCACGGTGGTGTTCAGCTGGGTGTTCAGAGGGGTCTGTCTGGTTCCCATGCATTTTCCATCTCCCCAAAAGGAGACCCCATGCCTGTTTTTTTTTTTTTTAAGATTTATTTATTTGAGAGAGAGAGAGACAGAGAGAGTGTGCGAGCAGGGGGAGGGGCAGAGGCAGAGAGAAGGGGAGAAGCAGGTTCCTGGCTGAGCACGGAGCCCGACACAGGGCTCAATCTCAGGACCCCCATATCACGACCTGAGCCGAAACCCAGGAGTCAGACGGTCAACCGACTGAGCCATGCAGGCACCCCGAAACCTCCTGCCTAGTAAGCAGCCTCTCCCCATTCTCCCTTCTCCCCAAGCCTGGCCACCACGAATCCGCTTTCTGTTTTTATAGATTGACCTATTCTGAATGTTTCGTGAGAATGAAATCATACAATAAGTGACCTTCTGTGTCTGGCTTTGCGTAGAGCTAACTCACAGCCTGCCCCCCAGGGAAGAGCGGTTCTCGCTATGAGGGGGGATCCCAAGGCCTCTAAGAATGGCATTCACCCGAGTGGACTGACCTTTGTGGGCGTCCCACTGCCGGGGCCGAATGTCGGGTCAGCGTTGCTCGAGGGGCACCAGAGTCCTCCTGGGGAGTTTCTCTGCAGCAAGAGAAGGAGGGCGAGGATTGAGGGAGTGTGTGGCTTGCTGACTCTCCCTCCTCTCTTCCTCCCACGTGTGGAAGGGGTGTTCTTTTATTTCTCCACAGGTCCTCACCACGGTATAGATTTTTTCTCTGTGTGTGTGTGTTTGTGTGTGTGTGTGCGTGCGCGCGCGTGGATGGGTATGGATGTGAAACCCAGTGTTCCTCCTGGGGATGATTTGATTGATGTATGCACTGGAAACATCTTTAATAATTTAATGCCTGCTTCAAAGGAGATTACACCAAAAAAGCACATGGCTTTTCATTTATTCATTACAGATCTGTCATAGCAGAATTTTTTTTTTTTTTTTTTTTTGGCCTGAGTTGTAGTGTCGTAGTAATAATAAATTGCGTTCTACGCTTTGGATATTTTAAAGCGTTATGAGCTTTTTAACTCCCGTTACCATCTTATTTAAATGGATCCAGCTGTTAGTGCAGCACCTTAATCTTTCATTTCGTAAAGTGGAGCTAACCGGACGTGGCTTCGTGGGATGACAGTGAGACAGCCGTGGTGGGAAAGGGTAATGGAATGAATGGGACGGGAGGACATTGTTAACAGCCCCGCTCATAATGGTGGGGACAGCAGAGCCTGAATTTGGGGCTGGGCGTCTCCTTCTTTGGACAGAGGTTAGGGTCTGTCCCCACTTTTTGCATGAAAAGAAGAAAAAATATGTGTATGTGTTTGGGTATTGGGACTGAGGAAAAAGGGTAAGACGAGAAACAAAACTAAAAACTAAAAACCAACTCACACTATTTTCCCACATTTCGGTATAAATCCAGATTTCAGGAAAGGAAAACAGACTTCAGTTGACACAGAACTAGTCACCTTAACAGACCTTAGCACGTTCTTGTAACAGATTCTCAGAGAGACAAGGGACCGATAGATCTACGCTCCTAAATGATCGCAGTCGACTTGGGGTTTTCTCTGTTATTATCCTTCCATGTTTTTACTATAGCATTCTCTATAACTTCCCTTTAAAACCAAAACTAAACGTTGCTCCGAATAGGGCGAGTTTAGGTACACGAACAATTATCCAGTTCGCAGAAATCATCTAAAAAGAACTGCGCCGCTGTTGGCCGTTGGCGCCGTAGTATTTCTGGAGTTTGGGGGTGTCATGCTTCGGGGACTCTGCCCAGCCCTCTTTACCACGTTCCCTCCGTTCCCTCCGTGGATCTCACCGAGAGTCTTTAAGAGCAATCCGCAAATGTGCTGTTCTCGGGTGGGTAGTCCTTTCCACGTTAGAAGCGATGCTGCGTTTTGCGGAGCCGCACCTTCCGGCTGCTGAAAGTACATGTGGGGGTGCTCGCCGCTGTGACTGCGTAAAGGAGACGCTTCTCGTGGTATTTCCTTAAGGACGAACCCCAGGACTCGGGGGGCCAGCTGTGGCCCCGGGTTCCAGTCCCCTCCCTGCGTGGTCATTACCGCTGTGTGATGCTGACGGTGTTGCGTGGCTCCTCCTTTTCCTGACGTGTGTGCGGGGCCTAAGAGGCAGACTTGGCAGGGGTGTTGGGACGGTCTCACGAAGGGATGACTGTGCAAGCGCTGGGCGTGACACTCAGCACTGACGGGAGCCGGGGGCTCCTGGGACGCACTCCACCTGCGCACGGCGTTCCCGTGGGCTCGCAGCGGGCGCCGAACCGAGCCCGGGGTGGAGGGGTGGGGGGAGGCTGCCACGCCCACCGTCAGAGGTCCCTTTCCAGACACACGGGCCGGGCACACCGCTCGGCTCTGAGCTCCCTGATTTCTGTTGGATTTGTCTCCAAATGTCCAGCACCCCAAGTGCTGCACAGTGCCGATGGGTACCCCAGGCCCACTCATGAGTCACGGTGGCTGAGCCTTCCAGATGTCTCTTAGTGTCACACAGGGAGTGCCCCCCCCCCCCCAGCCTTCAGAGTCCCTAAGAAAGGAACTTGCAAGACCCCTCAGCCTTTCCTTGGCCTCTGGTGACATGTGCATGGGGAGCTGCCCACAGTGATTCTCAGTTGGCTCCTTATTCTTTCCCACCTGCAGTCCCCTCTCTGTCCTAGTGTCCTATTGAGGAAGGCTCCTCCAAGCCCTTCCTCCTTGGGGTGCATACACATCACCTCTGGCCCCCGACATTTCCTCTCCCCTGCTTTCCTGATGACAGCGGCCGTCTTCTTGCTCAGCACACTCTTCCTTGGCTCGTCGCTTGAAGCGAGTCTGCCTCAGGGCTTTGCCGCGAGTGTAGAGAAAGTGGGACTGGGTGTGGGCATGGGAGCATACTGCTTTGCCTCTTGGAAATTGGAGGTTTTTCTCACCTTCATTCATTTCAGCCTTATACATCAAAGCAGGAAATCCTTACCAAGCATCATAGGTTCTGTTTCATAAATCTTTGTCTTCTCTCTTCGCACCATCTGGCAGATTTACCACCCTACATGCCCATTTCTGTGCAGCATTTGGCTTTCCCAAGGGCCTCACCCTGGGCAGCAAGCTTAGGGATTGTGGGGGCCCCATGCCATTCGACATTAAGCATCCGAAGGGAAATGTGGGAGACCCAGCCTCACTGTACTATGATTTAAGCTGTGGGATGGCCAACGCCATGGTCATTGGAATATCCTAAGAACAGTTAATTTTTTTTCTTTCATTTTTTTCAAGTGCATCTTTTGATATCATGCCGTCAAAACTGAGACTCTATGTTGGACAGAATATAAGACTTCACGGTGCAACTCTTTTCCTCTTCAAAGTAACGTGTGGAGTTTTGCCCTGAACTTTTAGTCCACTCTTTTTGTTTTTATTTTTTCTTTACTTCCAAAATGGGGAGTATTACGTTAACTTTTACAAGAAGACCATTAAGACCTCATAACAAGCATTTGAGCAGTTTGGGGAGAACAGACTTCCAGAGCTGGAACGGGGGGCGGCGGGGGTGAATTTTATCTCAGACCCTCATTTTATAGGTGCTGGGGGACCACATGACCTGTCCAGGGTCAACCAGAAAGAGGCAGGTCTAGGTCCTAACTTAGAACAAATCCTGGGTTCTTTCTGTACTATACTTTAAAAGACAAGCCGTTATTTTATTGTAGGCAGTGAAAAATCCGAGGGCTCCTGGACAGAGCGTGTCCTGCAAATGGGAAGTGATTCTAATGTTTTAAGATGTGATGTGCCAGGTACGGTGGTGGGCACTGTATATAACTTCTCTCCTTCACTCCCCCCGGATGTTTTATGACACTCTTATGTAACACCTGGGGATTCCGGCCCTCCCGGAAGTGAGGTCACAGCCAGTAAGTGCCTGGCCAAGTCTTGAACCCGGGTCTTTCTCCTAAGTCTTGGCTCTGGAAGTCAGCCTCCTGCTGTCTTTTAAAGCAGATGTACATGTATTCAAATAACTTGGAAAATGCCTCATTTGAGCTCATAAATTCTTGAGCACTTATCATTTTTTTATAGATAGGACGTAGCGTTTCTTGGCCTTGGAGCTGCATGACCGTGTTTGTGTTTTGAGACACGCTGGGAGCCCCCAGGCATCGTGTGGGGCCGGGCCACATTCGGTGCTGGAAAGCCTGGCTTCTCGTCCCGGTACCACCACTGTTGCCTTCTGTCTGTATTTAGAGATCTAAATACGCACCAGGCAGTCTCGGTGGGGAGGGTGGCTTCCCCACAGAGACTTTTTTTTTTAACCTCCTCCTCTGGGTGGGACGCTCCGCTAGATATTGGCCAAAGGCCGTGCAGTCTGGCTTTGTCGCTGCTGCAGGGCTTACGAGCACTGTTCCTGGAATCACACGGCTCGTTCCAGTCCTGGCTCTTCGTCTCCCATACCGCGGGATCTTGGGTGAGCTATTTGGTCTCTTTGTACCTTGGTCTTCTCCCCTGTCGAAGGGCAATAATACCAACCTCACAGGCTGTTGTGAGGAACCAGTGAGGAAGCATCCTCATGACGAGAGGCGCTCCGTAGGCACTCGGGAAAGGTTGGCCCGTTACCCGCTGCCGAGCCCTGTGCGCATGTGGGGACATTTACGTGACTGTGGTGTAGTCATCATCACGTCGTCATAACGGGCAGTGGAGAGTCTCTGTCGCCTGCTGACTTTTCTCCGTTACTCATTCTGACTCGCCAGAGGCCAGCGGAGATCGTGGATGAGGAAGAAGATGGAGGAAAAGCGAACAAGGATGCAGAGCAGAAAGAAGAATTTTCAGGAATGAACGGCGACGTTGAGGAAGGAGGAGAGAAGGAGGCTCCAGGTGCCTCCGGGCAGGTCGAGGGCGTCCCGGGTCACAGCGAGGAGCCGGCGGCGCCTGCCCGCGTTAACGGAGGCACCGATGAAGAAAACGGCGAGGAGCTGGATCAGGTTAATCCTGAGCCTCAGGAGGCAGTGGACGGGGAAGTAAAGTCGCAAGGAGCTGGCAGTGGACAAGATGAGGTATTTCTGCTGCTTGTGCTCACATGTGTTCATGCGTGAATGTGTGTGTGGTGCACACGCCCATGCACTTAGGGAGTTATCCAAGCACTTAAGATTTGTACTGAGACCACTTACTGTTGAGCAGGGAAGGACTCAATACTGTTTACTTGACTGTATTATTTCGGTCCCTTAACAAGTGCTGTCCTCCACCTATCAGAGAATCCACACATCTGTCCTGTCATCCACCCATCTACCCACCCACTCACTCATCCGTCTGTCCACCCATCCACCCACTAATCACCCACCCACCCACCCACTCACCTACCCACTCACACACCTGTCCATCCATCCCCACCCATCCCTTCACCCATCAACCCAACTATCCACCCATTCCCCATCCACTCATGCACCCACTCATCTACCCATTTCACCCCTCCACCCACCCATCCACACATCTACTCATCCATCTATCCACCCATCCCCATCTCATTCTACAGAGTTTGCAGAGGCTCCTGAGAACGTATATAACAAATATGAACAAATACAAGTAAGTTAAGATCAGGGGAGGTACAGACAAGAAATGAACATCAAGGCCATGCGATCTAGCCATGAAGGAAAGACCATCCCCTCTGTCATGGGTGACTTCTTTGTACTCTGTTAAAGTTTCACTTGGTTAGTCCCTGTTAAATGGATTAACCGAATTAAGCATTCGATGCTTTAGGCACTTATTAATACATGGTTCTATTTATTAGACAGAGAGGGTAAGGAATGACAGGGTAAAGCCTCCTTCATAGCCCGTTTTCCCACCAGGGGCTCTGCAGCAGGAGAGGATGGATGATTAAATTAGAGACTGATGAATAGGATCAAGGTCAGCGTCATAGTGTAAGAGGCAGTGTGAACTCCGCAGCCGTCTTCCCATCCTGGAGAATGAAGCCTTCCTGTCTATCCCTCTGGTCAGGGCCTGCCTCCCTCGGGCCATAACCTCTCAGGGGGGCCTGGATATCTTTATTCCTGACACCTGGTGTCATGAGTGTGGCCTTCTTGATTTCCTATTGACTCATCTGTTTTATTTTGCTTCCGGGGGGGGATCAAATTTAGTAATGGTAAAATAGCAAACCTTCTCGTGGTCAGGTTTCAGTAACCAGCGCAGAGTTGTCCGTAATCTGTTTTCTGGTTTATACGAAAACATTGTCAGCCTCTAAATGAAAACACTCAATGTGTCTCCCGTTTCATCTTTCCGTAAGGTGAGGGAATCACAGTTGTAGTCGGGAAGAAATTCCCCATATGCTGTTCTGCATAGTTGCTGAACATGAGCGAAAATGTGTATCCTGAAGGTGTTTGTAGCTAAAATTGGAAAAGGAAATGAGTCCATAACATGATTCCCTTTCTCTCAGTAAGGAAACAAAATGAACTTCTCAAGGAACACACACACACACACACACACACACACACACACACACACACTTTCTCAAGGGAAGCAAAAAGGGTCATCTGGGAGTATCACCTGAAAAGCACAGTAACGCAGAGGACAGTGTCCCCATTGTCCCTGATATGGTAACTACAGCAGTCGGCTTCATGAAGCTCTTTGTTATCGTTGCCTTTGATGAACGTCTACAGCGTGAAATCAGCGTGCAAGTCCTCGGCGGGACCTTGGTCGTAAGATCCAAGTGCTCTGGGTTTTAACTCAGCGTTATTACTTCAAACAGTTGTACCGAAATCTGTGGATTACCTGTCTTTCCATTCTGTAAATTTAGCTTTTGAAAATAGGCCTCTTGTAAGAATCAGGCCTCAGTCAAGATCCAGGTCCTATGAGGCTAAGTCCAGGCCTTCCTGGGATGTCCTGACGGTGAATCTAAACTTGCGGGGTTGCCAGCCAACAGGTCCCTGCCAGGCGACGAGTCAGGGTTGTTCACTCTGCAAACGCCAGAGCCGGGCAGTCGCCCACAGAGAGACAGAATCTTGCTCGACCTCTCTCTCCTCTAACGGCGATGCAGGTGGTTTCCATTCGCCCTCGCGGGCTCCTTCAGGTACATTTGAAGCATCTCAAATATGCGAAAAACCAGATTCATAGGAATTACAAATTGTACCTTTAAAATTAACTTTTTTAAAAAGATGGTTTGCTTCTAGAAGGACTCCGGGTTCAGTTTTTCAGGTACCATTTTGTTCCGAGTAGCCGTTCTTGGGTACAGTGTGCTGGGATGGCGGGAAGACGGCAGGGAACACGGGAGAAACAGCGCAAGCGACAGACATTGACTGAGCTCATGCTCTATTTGAGAGACTTCACGAGATACTATCGTGAAATAAGAGTCCCAGTATTTTTTTTTCTTTTTCTTTTTTAGACCATCCATTATAGCTGTAGGGGAAAGGGCCTTGGAGCTAGTCCTCCCGTCCCCAGTCGGGTGGCCCTTACGAGGGTGGCTGAGCCTCCAGGATTCCACGGAGCAGAGTTTGAAATTCAACCAGTGAATTCTGATCTCATCCCCTTGGGTTTCAGTCTCGTGGGAGAAGGGCACATTGTACATGAGACAAGGTCCTTAACAGCATAAAAGGAGTCCAATTACAGGGAGGCCCGTAACATTGGAGAAATCCCGCCTCTGTACTTAACCTTCCTGCCCTTGTCTCTCTGGTGCTTGATGGTGCTTGGTACCAAACTCACAAAGAATTTGTGAGCTCTGATTCACGGGAGAACAGCTGGTATGGGGCTGGGTTAAATGTGACATGAAGGTAGAATTGCTGTACTTTTTTCTCTGAAAATGCTGAAATGGAAAGTATAAATACGCTATTGAAATTAAAACCTAAAGTGAGATCAAGAAAGAAAAGTTGAGGGGCGCCTGGGTGGCTCAGTCGGTTAAGCGTCTGCCTTTGGTTCAGGTCATGATCCCAGGGTCCTGAGACTGAGCCCCACGCGGGGCTCCCTGCTCAGTGGGGAGTCTGCTGCTTCTCCCTCTCCCTGCTGCTCCCCCTGCTGTGCTCCTACGGTCCCAGGTGGGGGCTTTTGTGCAAGTAAGGTATTGAGGTTGGCACATCCACTGAGAATGATCAACTAAAACACGAAGGGGACCCAAGGAACTATTTTTAGTTGAATATTTATATGATAACCTAAATACGGAGTTGTTTTTTTTTCCTCGTGAATTTTATGACCTTTGGGATGAAAAAGCTAAATATCTTTGTTTTGATTGCTTTTCTTCCAGGCTGACTTAGACCCTCAAAGACCACCAAGACCAGAAGTAAAAATCACGAGTCCGCAAGAAAATGAGAACAACGAACAAAACAAGGACTATGCTGTCGTAGCATAGATAATTTTTAAAAAGAGAGTGTATTGATTATTGGGAAAATGAAGGGCTGTAACACTTAAATAATAAGGATATGGTTACTGCTGAACATAATGTGACAATATGGTTGAATACGACATACGGAATTCTAAGATTAGAGGCTTAATGGAAAGACTAGGTAATTTTGAGTAGCTACTAAAGGAGAGTGGCTTCTTTTCATAGGATGTGTTTGTAAAAGTCATTTAGAAAAATTAAGAGGGATAGAGGGGCAGTTGCATGGGAACACAATTGGCCACTTGTCTTGGTAAGAGATGAAAAAGGATAGGACCACGCCTATTGTATACTTTTCTATAAATTTAGAAGTGAGGTTAGTAGATGGGAGCTTATTCTAGAGCACTTATCTAGGAAGGCATAGAATTGTAAAGAGATGATAATAGGAAGGCATGTACTATTTTTTTTAAAGCAATAAACTCTTGAATAAACAAATCGTAATTTAGTTTCAGAGACGGCAGTAGATTCGTCACTTGTTGACATTCTTTCTTTTCTTCCTCCTTTATCCAAATCCATCTCCCAAGAATTAAAAAGAGCACATTTTGGAAGGAGGAAGTCTCCATTCAGTGTGTTAGTGATTCATTTTGCCACGCCCCTCCCTCAAGTGCTTCAGGTTTTAATTCTTACTGCGTCAGTGACACACTCAGGAAGGGATTTAGTCACTGAGCCTGGCGGGATGGTTTGCAAGTTGTGATACCCTATGGGTTTCTATGGATCTAGTCTACCTTCACCAAGAATACCACATCTCTTCTCCATCACGTTGCTACGTTAGAAAACTCAATATTGGCTAGTCTAAAGATTGAATTCTCTCCAGTTTTTTACAAAAGAACCAAAAAAAAAAACCCACAAGAGTACATTTGACTTGCTTTTGCCTTATTTCTATTAGGATTAGCCTTGTCATGTTTTTGCCCCTAGGGATATCAGCAAATGTTTATTTTAATGGCAAGTTATATTTAGACTTCCAGGCAGATTCCTTCCTATATAATTAGAAGCCTTCTGATAGAAATTGTTGAAAATGTTTAAGTTGTCATGATGAAACCAGTTTCTTACTACAAGTTTGTGGGCTAATTAAATGAACTCACAGTGGCCTTGTTAGGTATACATGGGGAAAGACATAATTGTATTAGTTTTCTGAATTTTTAAGAGATGATGCAGATCTTCCTTAAATAGAGAAATATATTTTTTCTTGTATTAAAGAATATTTTTATTAATTATGTAGACGTTCTAAATTTGAAAGGAAACTTCTAGGGCTTTCGTAGAATTCATTATTAATCATAAGGTTAAAAGATTTTCTTCCCCTCCAGGTTTCATAACCAACCATTTAGAATAAGGGCAGTGATATCAAGTATTTAATAATACTACAGAAAATGAATGTATTTTTTTCCTAGCAGCTATTTTAATATTTTCTACAAATAGGAAGCATAAACGGAGACTATAACGTGACAGTATTGGAAAGAGATGGTGATACAAGGGTATGTTGATCTGGCAGGATGACTTGTAAATGGGGGTTCTGTATTTCCGGTATAAAATCTAGATTGTGCTTATTACAGGTAGGCTTTTTTTTTTCGAAGGGGACAATAAGAAATGCTGTAGGCTACAAGCAACAATCTTGAGTTGTTAGGGAAATAGACTAGCTAGTTTTTCGATGTTAAATCCCCATGCCATTACTGGGCCTGGGGTTAATGATGTTAAATAGTTTATAGAAATCAGGAATTAAATGCAAGAAGTTGTAACTAATTATCAAGGTGATTCTTTCACTTTTCTTCCTTTAATGCGCTTCTCTTCCTTCTTTAAAACAGATACCTTGTATTTTTTTTCTTTTGTTCCTCATTATATTATAAACTTAGGTTTTCAGGACCTTTTTAAGAGTCATCTCAATGAAGCCCAATGTTGTTTTACATTAAAAACAAAATATACAAATACTTTAAGAAGATGACAGACCATAGTAACTGCAGCAAAAAATGGAAAAGTCAGGAAGTAATTCTTGTCTTGGATGTGCATGTTTTACCTCCTGCGGACAAGATGTAATTGTGATCTATCTTGAGATAAACAACAACTCATCATCTTAGAACACTTTGTAAACATATACTACTAAAAAAAAAAAAAAAAGAGTGAAGTCTGTCCTCTAACCAAGGAAAGCATCATTCACAGAGAATGGGGAGCATGAACATCATTTTGAAGACGACGTCCACACGAAGAAGGCTGTGGTCTCCGTGGCAGGCTAGCTGCACGAGGGGAGCTGGACTCACGGACAGATTTGGAGAGCACTTAGGTGAGCGAGCAGAAGAGGTCCTGGTCCGGCTGCAAGGATTGTTTCCAGGCGAGAGGACACGGTGACAAACTTCAGAGCCCTGGTGAGCTGGCCAGTGGAAGGCTTCGCCATGTCGGTTCTTTGTGAGGCGGTGGGTACAGGCCTCCCGCCCCCCCCCCCCCACCTAGTTCTAGTTTTATGGAACTTGTTTCTCAAGCTTAACTGGGTTTTAAGACATTCATAAACAACCGGTTTCTTAGCTGAATTGGAACATTAGAGATTTGCAGAGCAAAATACAGATTTTAGCTAATGTCATTTTCACGCTAAGGACATCAGCTTGCTTAGTGGCTTCTGTCCAGTACCTACTGAGCATCCCTGGATTTCTAGTTGCACAACATGATATTACGGCTATACGATAACTTTTTATTCATTGTTTTTCTCTATAGCCATAGAATGACTTTCCGCTTACTATGACATTGCTTTTCCCCTTAATGTGTTTTGGGGGATGTTTGAATGCCAGACTCACAGGAAGAGCCTGGTACTCTCATGCCTCCTGTTTTATTCTGAGAGTGTTGGTCCCTGCTATCGTCTATAAGGACAGAACCATCCCACATATACGTGGCTCGGAGTCCGTCCCCTAGCTCTGCGGGCTCGCAGTTGTGAAGCCGCCCTGATGTGAACATATCCTTACTGACTTTTCCAGCATATAGCTCGTAATCCAACATCCTGGAGACTTTTCGCTCAGCGACCTGTCTTCTACACAAGGGATAAAGTTCATTCCGCTAGGAAACGTCTGTGTCGTCAGAACTGTGGCCACAGAACGTCAGGAAGGCTTCTTTACGTTAGTAACTGACTCTCCTAAAGAATTCGCTCTGTCCTTTCATTGTTGCTCAATAAGTAGCAACTCAAAATTTTTAGGAACAGGTTAAATTACTAAAGAGAAAGCATCCCACGCAGACTATTGCCAATCTGAGCAGAAAGAGAATGTATAGATACTCACGTATACATATCAACTACTTGCACAGATGCACTCACACACTTTAAACTATTGAACAGCCCCCTCAGGCACAGCGTTAGTAATAGAATAAGGCTCTTCCGAGAGAAGCAGTGTGTAAAAAACACATGGAGAGGAAACGCGAATAAATGATCTATATCATGGTGCCTTAAAACTTGTTTCCTGCAGGCTTTAAGAGCTTTAAAAATTTCAAAATAAGAAAAGTTCCAGAATTTTAATGAAAAATTTATTCTCTGAAGGGGTGGTTGCAGATAAATAGAGAGCTAGGCAGACAGAGAGATGATAGGTCATCTTGTTTTCCTGACCTAACGACAGAGTACAATCCCTTAGTTCTTTGTTACCAGCCTCAACCACCATATGCTTTAGATGCAGAAGATTTCACACCAACAGAGGCTCTGTCAAAAGGTTGTCACTGTTAGTGACTATGCTGCATGATTTACAGGAATGCGTAGAGAACTCTCCTTGGTACCACGTAGCCAGGTTCGCTATAAATAGAATACAAGACTGAATGACTGTTCCACCAGGTTATCTGTAATGTTCTAGCTCGGGGCAGAAGCTCTGTAAGGGTCCTGGAGGGACTTGCGTGTCCTGCAATAGGCACACTTTCTTGTTTTCTCCCCCCCCTTTTTTTTTAACGGTTAGTCTTTTTCAAAGGTGACAAGCAGCTGCAGTTCGTTATCATTAAATATCAGTCTTGTAAATACTCTCAGATTCTTGCTTTCCAGAAATTACCCCAGTATGGAAATGGGTCCGATTTTTGTTCTCCCCACATAAAGTTGGCGTATTTCCTACCACGAAGTCTCAAGGACTCGGAGAGAGCGTGAAAGTGTGTGCCCACCTGCTGATGAAGAAGGAAACCTTGCTTTGGAAGAGGTATGACATCCTGTAGAATATGGGGAATTCGGAAAGGATTTTCAAATGTCCGGATAACCGTAAAGCGTTTGTCAAATCAGGAGGTCAGACCTGGAGCTCCGTTGATTTAAGCCAACAACAGACTTCGAATCTACAAATGGGACCAAATGAATTCTCTGTAGTTTCTCTGTAGTTGATCAGCTTAAACCCCACAGTCTAATCGAGTGAGTTATTGTCACAAATGTCATGGCAAGTGGGAAGAGGGAATGACCGTAGTCTGTTTCAGAAGAAGTTTGGAGAAAACTCACCCCGGTTTTTGCTTTACTGCTTCTTTTGTGCCTTAAATCCTTACTATGTACAATGATAATGGGTGACTATTGATGTTGTAAGTAAAGGTTAAGTTGCTCTTATCATCTTTACGTGATTTATGTTTAGAACTTCTCTTTGTAAGGAAAATTATCTGTGCTTTGATCAAATTATGAGCATTAGTTTTTTTTAAATTTCTGTGTCAGTGCTCATTCTGAAATATTAAAGTTTACTGCTTTCTCTCGAGGAAATAGATCTTTGTTTTATTTAACTAAAATGTGTCTGGCTGTTTTATTGTTTGTTTATGATATGTGGTTGATATTTCATTTATCAATTCTCTGCATGACGTTTTTCACAAATGCAGTAGAAACTTTTTGATTTAAACTGTGTGGAAATTCAACACACCAAGCCATACTTCTGTTTCTATTTGGCATGGATGTTAAGCTTCATTATGTAAAGAAAAATTGTTTACATCTTCATAGACATGTTTAGTTGATGAAATTTTCAGGTATATTAAAAAAAAATTTTTCTTTTATGAAATAGTATTAGGGAAACACGGGTCCAAAGTTTTTGTTATGCGATGAATAAAGATATCTTTAAAAACAGAACAAATTGCCCAACTTATACATATTTTGTATAGATTATAGCTATGGGAATAAGCTTACATTTTTTTTTTTTAAACTTACAATTTTACAGAGGTTAGCTAAAATTCGGCTTCAGTTTGTGGGCAAGTAACAGCTTTCCGTCTACTGAATGAAACTTGTTTTATGTTTTCCCTTCACCTTTGAGAAACAAAGGTCATTAAGCACAAGCATTTTGCCCTCTTGGTATGTAATAACGAAATATGCGGGTTGGGGGTACCACAGCTGAGGAGAATACCTCTTTGAGCAGTGGACCCAAATATCTTTGTTATTCAACGAGAGTGAAAAAGGAAACCTCACCAACCAAGAAGTCGTCTGGATTGCCAAAGGCAAAAACTCCTTCCGCACATCCCACGACCAACGGCTGTCATTTCTACAAGGTACTATACGCTGACGAGCCATGCACTGCCTATAAAATTCTTATTTATGAAAATAAACATACAGCTTTTCTGCAGGTTTCCAAGTGTTTTTCTCCCTCCTAACTGGACCTTAATCTATTAAATATTTGTACAGATCTCTCAAGTGCCCTCACAGACTCAATCTTCCGTTAAAAGAGACAGAAGATGCAGAGACATCCTGCACGTCTCTTTCCATTTATTATTGGTTTCGTGATAACAAAAATGGCTTTACAATGCAAAAAAAAAAAAAAAATACCCATCAAGTTTAAAACTCAAGGCAACGCCCCTTGGTTTCACTGTATTTGTTCTTTGTGGATACAGAGAAGCCTGAGGATTCCTGTGCTTCTCCCTCAACTCTGGGTGCTAATTTATTGGTTTCTCTACCTTCTCTTTGAATCTTTGTGGTTTTTCTGAGCAATCTCACCTGCAGTCATGATCTTCACAGCCATCTCTGTACTTGCGAGTCCCAGAGCTGGGTCTTCTGCACGGGAGCTCCAGACCTGGGCATAGGACTCTCAGTTCAATACATCGTTGCCTCTAACCCATTCCATTTTCTTGGAAATCTATTTATTTAAAAAAAAATTTTTTTTTTATTGCTTCTGAGAGTGGCCAGCAGGTCAGGGAAGCAGAAGTAATCTATTTCTTTTTTTTTTTTTTTAAGTGTTTTAATTCCAGTATAATTAACTTTCAGTGTTGTATTAATTTCAGCTGTACAGCATATTGATTTGACATTTGTATACATTACAACATGCCCACCGCGGTAAGTGTAGTTACCCGCTGTCGCCGTACAAAGTTGTAACAGTATTATTGACTGTATTCCCTATGCTGTACTTTACATCCCATTAGCACGGTTTATTGAATAGGGTGTCTTTTCTCCCATCGATTTGTAGTGGGAACTGTACCAAGTTCCCATGTGTTTTAGGGGACAGTCTTGGAGAATCCTATTATGAACTGAATTGTGTCCTGCCCCCCTGCAACCCCAAATTTGTATGTGGAAATCTCCGACCCCAGGGTGACTGCATCTGGAGATAGGTTTCTCCTGGAGGCATTTACCGTTACAGAAGGTCATAAGGGTGGGGCCTAAACCAACAGGACTCGTGTCCTCCCAAGAAGAGAAGAGACGCGCGCGTTTCTGCTCTCCACTTGCGCGCACAGAGGAAAGGCACAGCGAGAAGCCAGCCCTCTGTCTCCCTCTGCAGAAACCACAGCTGCCAGCACCTTGATTCCGGACTTCTACTTCCAGACCGCTGAGAAAATAAGTGTGTTGTTGAAGCCACCATCCCGTTACGGCGGCTGAGCAGACGGACACACATCCCTTCCTGCAGGGCCCTGAGTTACGTAGTAGGCTTTATTTACGTATTTATTTATTTGGTCAGTAAATATACAGGAGAAAGTTCTCGTTCAGAACTTTTATTGTCAACCAATGCTCTCGATACTCAGGGTAACATTAATTTGTATCTTGTATTATGCACTTTTGTTTTCTAGGCTCCTGCTCATGAGCCCCTTTCCTTAGGAGAGTGTGAGAGGCCGCCTCGCAGGAGACGTGGATCCAAGGAGGCCTGGCCAGGGCCGAGCTCCTCACTAGTGTCTGGACATTGCTTCTCCACCTGTGTGGTGACGATTCTTAAAAGACATACCATACTCCGTGCTTGATGCCTTCCCTTTTCTAAAACTTTTGGATGTGATCTCTCCGTCTCTCTTTTTTTTTTTAAAGATGTGATCTCTTGGGGGCAGGAATGACCCAAGTCTTGGAGGTGCCCAGCTCTCCTTGTGATCGTGCGTTAAGTTCTTGTGTTCATAGATGAAGGAAGCATGTTTGTGACAAATGGCCTGTCTATTTGTCTGTTTGTAGAGGAGGGTCTATCCGTAGATTGGCCTCATGTTCTGTTTCCCCTCCGTTTTGTTGGCCTCCTTATGCCAAAACTTCACTTTTAAATATAATATAACTTTATAATAAGAAAGGATGTTTGGTTGCATGAACCCTCTACTCCATTCAAAACTATCTTGGCTCTCTACTGTTCGGTAGATAATTATAGGCTAAACTTGTCAGGATCTGTGAAAAGCTCTGTTGAGATTTTGATCAAAACCACATAGATCTTTATGATATTGAGATAGCCATAAATTTGAAATTTTCATTTATCCAGGGCTTTTTAAAAAAAATCAAAAAATGTGCATACTTTTTACTGGAAAGGACTTGAACATCTTTTAATATATTTATTCCCAGAGAGTTTATAATTCTGTGGCTGTTATGAATTGAATAGTTTTTTAAAGTTATGTTTTCCAAGGATATAGTCATGATGTCGAGAGATGTCATTGTTTTCTGTATATTGATTTTGTATTTAGCACCTTGCTGAACTCCCTTATTGAAAGTAGTTTTTAAGTTTCGGTGGGATTTCTAATGAAGACTATAATGCTGTCTACGAAACTAACACTTGTTTTTTTTTGTTGTTGTTGCTCCAATCCTAAATTTTTTTTTTTTCCTTTCCTAATTCTTATTGAACTAGCTAGAGTCTCCAGCACATCTTGAATGGAAGTGGTAATAGTGGATATTTTTGTCTTTCCCTGATATTAAGGGAATGCTTCCGGTATTTAACATTAGATGTAACATTTGTTCATATTTTTGGTAGGTACCATTTATCAGGTTAAATTTCTCTTTTACTTGTAGTTTCCTAAGAGGTTGTTTTATCTGCAAACTGTAAAAAGATGAGCTATGAATGATTTTTATAAAACTCTGCATCCATTTGGATTTTCATTCTTTTTTCCCTTTAGTTTTTTTTTTTTTAATGTCATAAATTACATTATTATTATTATTTTTTTTTTTGCTAATGCTTAACTGGTACTACCTTCTTAGGACAGACAGTATCTGGTAATACATCCTTGCATTTTTATATGTTGATGGACTTGATTTGCTAATATTTAGGATTTGGATGTCTATGTGTGTGCATGGAATTGAGCTCTTTCGATTGAGTCTCATATGACCTTTTTCTGGTTTTACTGTCAAAGTTATAATTTCTTCCTAAAATAAGGAGGAAAGATTTCCCTCCTCTTCTGGTTCACTAAACATTTTGCAGGAGTGGGTCATCTCTTTCTTGGGGGCTTGATTGCTTTTAAAACTGCCGGCGCCTGCTATTGTGTGTGTGTGTGTGTGTGTGTGTGTGTGTGTGTGTGTGTGTGTTTGAAGTTGTTTTTTTTAATTTAATTTCTTTAGTGGTTACGTGCCTAACAGATTTTCTGTTTATTGAATCAAATTATCCATTTATATTTAGCTAGAAAATTGTTCATTTCCTTCATGTTTCAAGTTTGTTTGCCAAAGTTATTTATAGTATTCTTTTCAAACATTTTAAAACTCTTATCGGAATGTTGTTATGTTCTCTCTTTTTTCATTTCTAGGATTGTTTATATCTCCTTTTTCTTTCCTGTTCAGTATCACCAGATATTTGTTTTTATTAATTTTTTTAAAAAATACCCAATTTCCTGATCCTCTCGACTCTTTTTCGGTTGCATTATTGCTCTCTATTCTTTTCACTAGTATTTCCTTCCCTCTGTCTTCTGTGTGTTTTCCGTAACGTCTGAGGTTGAATGCCTTGCTAATCATATTTCGGCTTGATTCATATCTAACATGTGCTTTCTGGGCTGTCCATTTACAAATATGTGCCATATTACCTATAACCGCAAGTTCCAGTATAAGCGATTTTTTTATTGTCATTTGGCTCTAGACAGTTTTTGTAAGTTTCTCTTCTTTTCTTCACTGACTCACGGGTCAGTGGGTGTAGGCAGGGGATGCTGTTGGCGCCCCATCCAGATCCCGTTTTATTTGGCCAGGGCACCCATCCACCGAATGCTGTGAGTGTTGACTTCCTCTGAAGAAGTCAAACAGGAGCTGTCTTGCCCAGGAGGTCCCATTCACACAGTGACGCCTTGCAGCCAATGACCCACTGACATGGGAGGAAATAATGGGAGTTCCCCCCTCCCCCCGTCTCAAAATGACACCAGTTTCATGGTGTAGTCTGTGCTCCAGACCTCCCCTTGGGATCAGGCTCCTTTTCAGTGGGGCCACCTTCTTGCTTTACTTTCCCCTCTGCCCTCTCTTCTTTCTCTCACACTTCTCCTCCCTCCCTCTGTCCATCATACAAGAATCCTCATCTCAGGTTCTGCATCTGGAAGATACAACCTAAGCCGGGGATACCAGAACAGCATGGGCTTGAGAAACCGATTTTTCGGGTGGAATTTTGGCGGCGGAGAACTCAGCGATGGGCGTCCCATCACCGGAGGTAGGTGGAGTTTGGACGGTCTCTGCCGTACCGTGTCATCCACGGTAATGTCGGAGGGCATGTGGGTGGAAGGGGGTGCACTCGCTGGTGCAATGTCTCTGGGATTTGAGGGGGACATGGAGGAAGAGGTTACGCTAGGGGGATGGCTCTCGCTAAGTGGTCTTTGAACACTGAAGAAAGAAAATGACAGGTTCAGGTCTGTTAATCAGTGATTTAAAGCAGAGTGTGAAATGCCAAGGGCCTCATCGGCAGCATTTAAAAGAATTCTTTCCTTCTGTGTTCAGAGGCAGATAGAACTGCAGACTACATCCAGGATGTAGTGAGAGAAGAAGTCAAAGAAGGGTGAATTCTCAGCCTAGCCCAGGTCCCTATGGCAGTGCCAGGTCCTTAAATGGGGAAGGACTGGGAACCCAAGACTTGGTGTGGGACTCGCTGGGTAGGTGCAGTTGAGAACCTTGAACCTACTCTAGTTTCTCCTGAACCCTCTGGATCTGAAGAAATCAGTCTCTCTCATTGGAAATAAGAGGCCCCCTGCCCTTGCTTGTCTACTATGCAGAGGTCTCATTCAAGGGCAGACCAAGATGCCCTTCAACAGACGAATGGATAAAGAAGATCTGGTCCATATATACAATGGAATATTATGCCTCCATCAGAAAGGATGAATACCCGACTTTTGTATCAACATGGACGGGACTGGAAGAGAAGATAACGTGTGTTGGTGAGAATGTGGAGAAGAGGGGTCCCTTGCACAGTGTTGATGGGCATGTAAATGGGGACAGCCATTATGGAAAACAGTATGGGACTTCCTCAAAAAATTCAAAATAGTACTACCCTATGACCTAGCAATTGTACATTCAAAGAAAATGAAGTCAGCATCTCAGATATTTCCACTCCCATGTTCATTGCAGCATTATTCACATTAGCCAAGACATGGGAAAAAACTGAAGTGTCAATCAACAGACAAATGGATCAAGAAAATATAGTACCTAAATATAATGGAACGTAGTTCAGTCACGAGAAAGAAGGAAATCCTGCCATTTGCACCAACATGGATGGACCCAGAGGACATGAGGCTAAGTGAAATAAACCAGGCAAAGAATGGCAAGCAGTATGATCTCACTTGTATGTGGAGCCTCAAAAAGTCAAATTCACAGAAGCAGAGAGTACGATGGTGGTTACCAGGGGCTGGGGGTAGGTAAATGAGATGCTGGTCATGAGGTATAAGCTTTTCATTAGTTACAAGATGAATAAGTTCTGGAGATTAAATATACAGCACGGTGACTAGAGTTGACAATTTTATATTGCCAAGAGAGTAGATTTTGAGGGTTCTTATCACACCCACACATAAAAAGATAACTATGGAAGGTGACGGAGATGTTAATTAGCTTAATTGTGGCAATCATTTCATAGTGTATATGTATATCAAATCATGTTGTACCCCATATATATTTTTTTCATTGTTCAATTATACCCCAATAAATCTGGGGGAAAAAAATGAGTGGTTCTTTTGTAGAAACTCTACTTAGTTTTTCAAGTTGGTTCTTTTGTCTGTTTGGAGGTTCTGTTGTTTTATCATGTCTCCTGGCTCTTTTCCAAGTTTAATAGTTTTGAACATACTTTAAGTTTAAATGTTTAATTATAGACCTATAGGACTTTAAAAGCTACTGTTTGTGGCTTCTTGGGTGTCCATTTCTCCATTTGCCATGTCTGCTGACTTGACCTCCTGAGATCTTTTCCTTACACGGCTTACACCTTGTTACCGTGAACTCATCTTTTTTCTTTATTTTGCATGAGACAAGTATACTCTGGGTTTGGAAATGTCTCTGGAGAGGCTTCGCATTTCCTTTTGTCACTGCCCTAGAGATTTCGTGGTCTTCGGTTTCGTTGTTTGTTTGAGGAGTCCCACAGTACTGGCGTAGTATAAATTTGGAACCCCATGAATATTGCAAGGCTGGATTTTAATTTTACATGTACATGTATTTTTTCCTATCAAGAAGGTATGGTGGAGAGCAAAAGGTCCACGCTATTTCTAGGAGCCCGAGAGCCACATTTTTCTAATGGCTCGGTCATAAACCGGCTGTTGTTTGGGGGTTCCTGGCTGTTGTTTGGGGGTTCCTGTCTTGGTCTCTTCGGGCTGCTCTAACAAGGTATTCAGGGCTCACCGCTCCCTCTACTGTCTCCCCCTTTAATCTGGGGTCACTCCCACTGTCTCCAGTGCTTAGGTAAACAGGCTTCAGCATCAGGCAGGCCTGGTTTGAGTTTTGGCATTCAGCACTTACGGTGTGACTTAGGCAACTTTATCTCAACCTCTCTGAGTCTCAGCTTTCTCATTTATGCGAAAGAGAAAATAACAGTAATTTGTCGACTTGTGAGGATTTATAGAGAGCATCCATGGACAGCCTTGGCAGAGGGTAAGCTCTCCGCAGCTGTTAGATGTTAGGATCATTAGCTTTGACTTGGTTTTTGGCATCTTCTTCTGAAACTCCTGCCAACTTTCCCTGGCTTCCTACAGCTTCCTTATTATCTATGTTTGAGCCAGAGTTGATTTTTTTTTTTTTTTAAATTGGTGCTTTTCCATTATCGACAAAAATACTCCCCAAAGCACTACTTTTGTTGGTCTTGCTATATCTGTATTACCTGGGACTACTAACTTCATGACTTCTGTCTTTCACTAAAGCTGCTGCTTAATTTTCAGTCCCAGATAAAGAGAGAGAGATGGTATTGATGGCATCTGATAATAGTCTATAGATAACAGTCTATCCTATGGGTGGGCATGGGTCAGCCATACTTGTGCGTGTTTTTTAAAGATTTAGGGGCAGAGGGAGAGGTCAAGAGAGAATCCTAAGCAGACTCTGCACTGAGCACAGAGCCCAACACAGGGATCAATCTCATGACCCTGAGATTCATGATCTGAGCCAAAACCCAAGAGTCGAAAGCCTCACTGACCGAGCCCCCCAGGCGCCCCATGTCGGCCATATTGTTTTATGCCTCATCATCTTGACATTACTTTTACTGATCTTTGCCACATTGAACACACAGACTGTTTACATGTAGATTTGGGGGTTTTGTCTTCACATCTACCTTAGAGCCTTAATTACTGTTGATCCTAACCCATGCAGCCCAAACAGAATAGCCACAGGTGATTTGCACGTTACACCGGAAAGTCTCTATTATGCAATCTATGCAGTGGTCAGTGTTAGACTTCCTTCAAAATACTCATGGGTAACCAGACCCCTGTTTGGACATCACATTAGTATGAGTATGTAGTTTTAAACATGATCCTCTGTATCATTAATGAAAGAGTTCCCAGCATATACAGCGCTGTGCCTCCCAACTCTGCATCCCAGCGTCTCTGTTCCTGTCCATGGATGTGACCCCAGTACAAGGAGGGAGGGAGTCACCTGACAGTCACCCATCTTCCAATTTTGGAGTCAGATCCCTTTGTGCGTTTCTGGAAGACGGTCTCCAATTAGAAAATAAAACAAAATCGTGGTGACGATTTGGGCTATCCAGACCAGAAATGCAATTTGCCCCTCATTTCTAGTAGTGAAATTTTTGAGTCTGCTGAGATTATTTCAAGGTCCATGCTCATCATATCCATTTCATGAGGGAAATTTCCTAGGAAGAGTGTCTGGTTACTTGATGCGGAAATTGCTTTCCTTTCTGGATGGAGACCATCATCCTCAAATTAATTTCCTGTTTAGTGTTCAATATTTGAAAGCAGGAAATTGTCATAATAAATGGGAAGCTTGAGATGATGGTGGAAATGCATTCAGAAATCTGGTTGCTAGGGAAATCACTGTTGCCTACTTTAATTTATTAAAAACATAGACCTTATTTGGCATTTCCCCCCTCATTCCTATTCTCATCAATAGCCCATGATCAAAAGAACTTTATTAAATATCGATCTCAGCTTGGCACTATGGGTGATTGGACCCCTGCCTATTAGCACCTTGTAACAACAAAAACAATGATGAACCACAAGAACGAGATGACAGTATTAATTTGATACTTAATTATTGATAGACATTCTTCTAAGAACCTTAGTTGGCTTTTAAAAAGTGTAGTCCTTACAGCAGCCATATGAGGAAGGGACTGTTATTACTTCCATTATGTTGATGAAGTGCTTGAGACACAAAGTCAATAATTTACTCAAAGTCACACAACTAGTAAATAGAAGAGTCTGGAGTCACCCCTTCCCAGCTCACATCATTAACCACTATGTTCTGTGCTTCTAATCTATGAGAAAAAAAGAGACAGCATAGAGAGAATGCACATGTAAACCAGACTTTAGCACATTTTGCAGGATGGGGGTGAGAAGAGCATTTGAAGAATTGGACATCGAGGGGAATTCCTGCTCGGCAAAACAGTGGGATTCTGAAAAGGAGACTGTGCCTTTGTAAATCGATTGGAAGGTTGGGAGAGGCGGGTGGAGAAGCAGAAAGATTACATTTTATTATTATTATTTTTTAAAGATTTTATTTATTTGAGAGAGAGGGTGAGTGAGCAAGAGAGCATGAGCAGGGGGGCAAGGGCAGAGGGAGAGGGAGAAGCGGGCTCCCCTCTGAGCAGGGAGCCTGACCCAGGGCTCGATCCCAGGACTCTGAGATCATGACTTGAGAAGGCAGATGCTTCACCGACTGAGCCACCCGGGCACCCTGAAAGATTACATTTTAGAAATGGAAATGGTCTGACGGGCCAAATGGAGAGTGGAGTAGATTAGCTTCAGGTTGGTGGGCTCAGGTGGTTGGTCTGCAGGAAGCAAGGTCAGCACGTGCCGGGGACCCAGCTCCTTGGAACTAGATTGCTCAGTCCATCAGCCAGCTCCTGTCTACAGCGAGGAGAAGCAGGATATGGTGTCGGCCCGATGTGGTTTCCTCATGACACGTCCACAGCCTTCTGCCTGTCACCAGAGGCAGGTGAATTGCAATCCACCACCACACCTGTTGAAGCTTTTTATCCTCATGTCGGAGCAACATGACCTTGTGACGCAAATGCCACCGAGGAAGTCAGGAAAGTCGGATTCTATTCTTGGCGTTTTCTGGAATGAGTGGCAGTCATTCTGGGTTGCTCACCAACAAGACATTATAATGAGTTAATAAATCTTTCTTACTGAACTACATGGAAAGACATGAAACATTACACTTTAGCTACTCACCAGCCTTAATTAAACTTGACGTTGAAAAGGTCAGTGTCCTATCTGGCGGACTCCAAATCTCTTCAGACCTGACAGTAGGGGCGGCTGTAGGGCTGAAAGCAAACGTGTGCACAGGACATGGGGTCCTAGGCCGACCCCTGGAGCCTTCACTGGGTGCATTGCGAATGAGCCATGTCCTAGCCAATGACGTTAGCATTTGTATTGAGTGCTGGCCCTGTGTAAGTCATTGCTCGAAGGGATTAGATGCATTAATGCATTTAATCCCAACAGCAACCCTCGTAGGCACATGCTGTTATAATTCTTGATAGATAAGGAAACTGAGGCACAGAGAATTATAATGACTTGGCCAAGGTTCCACAGTCTACAGAGTGATAGAGCCAAGGTTTGAATGCGTGGATTCTGACTCCAGAGTCTGCGTGCTTGAACACTGGTGTTTGCTACCTCCTCCTGTCAAGGGTTGGGTTGTGTTGCATATAGTTAAAAATGCACCAACCTCCCATGGGTTTTGAGGCACCACTGCCTTCCGGGAATTCCAGCCAATGCATTTTAGGATAGGTCAAAACACACAAGGCCGGTGATTCTCACCGATATCATACAGATTGGAGAGGTCACTAGGAGATTGGGTTGGTAAGAACAATTATTGCCCTTCTTTGAACTAACATACCTTGATTTAGCAAACATTTCTTGAGCTGCTGTGAACCAGAAACTATGTTAGATGTCGGGGAGAAATACGAGTCAGACGCGGTATTGACCTTGAAGGCGCTCAAAGATGAGCAGGTCTGCCCTTTCTGAGATTTCTGGGAAAACACAAAAATAGCAGACTGGACGGATCTTTTGTAAACTCAGCGCTTGAGTTCAGAGGGGGACTCGCCTTCATCGCTCACACTGGTGTAGACCGAATTCCCGTGTCATGGTACCATATGCACATAGTAGTTCCTGCCTGCATTTTTAGGCTCCATACCAGTGCTGAGCTCTGTGATAAAGGACATGTTTCATCTGGGACATTTTGAAGAGAGATGAGATGCAGCTGCTTTCTCGTCCTTTCCAACAGAATCCATCCAAGGGAGGGAAGTCTCTGAGTCAGTCCCCCTGGGTGGAAATACCAGTTTGATCACTTTGCGGCCATATGTTTTTGGGAGACTGATTTCATCTCTCTGAGCCTAGACTTCTTTCTTTGTAATGTAGAGGAAATAAAAGTGGTCACACTCAGAGTTTCCAGGATAAACCAAATGCAAAAAGGCATAACGGTGTTTATCTCCTTGTGGGCAACCGAGGACGTGCTCAGTAAGCGCGAGCTCTTCTGTTTCCGAGTTCCATCTCATCATGCAGTACTCTGGAACAGACTCTCTGGCAGAACAAAAGTTACATTCCTCTCTCTCTTTTTCCCCTCAGAGCGTAGAGTCAGCTGGGCCAGGTAAGACATGGCAGTAACAAGCTCATTGTTTCTGGCTGACGTCTTCTCGATCTCAGAAGGCAAGAGAAGTAACAAAGGAACGTCTCCTCTGGACCACACCGAGGGGGGTGATGAGCTGGAGACGGAGACCTGGGGAGAAAACCAAGGCACCTGACGTGCTGGGCCTCAGAGCGTCCTCTCTCCTCGTCGGCGTGTTCACATCTGACCCACGCCCTCTGCCCTCCAGCCCGTGGCTGCTCGGAGCCGTCCTCTGCGGGCCTCAAGCTGCTCTTTCTCCTCTGGCCCCATCCGGCCTCTGCAGAAAACCTCGCCCTCGGCCACGACTCTGCCTCACCGTCCAGTCGGGTGCGTCGCACAGCTCTGGAAGGTACTGATCCCCCTGGAGGCGTGGAGCTTGGTGGCCTCGTCCCAGATGCTCTTCCCTCCTGCCCCCGCCCCCCGGCTGGGGGCCCGAGCTGCTTTAGCTAGAGTGCCCTTGGTCCAGTCCTTTCCACTTGCCACGCTCCCTCTTGGCTCTGGCACTTCATTGCCGTTGCTTCAGCCTTGAAAGTCCCAAGTCCACCCTCCACCCCCCCCCAAAAAAAAACAAAAAACAAAAGAACAGATTCCTCCTTAGACCAGGATCACTCTGGTCAACTTCCACTCATATTTCAGGGCACGGATTAAATTTCAGTCCCTCAGGGAGGCCTTCCCAGAAACTTAGTCCAGGACAGATCCCTCTGTTTAAACAGGATCCCTGGATGTTCCTTGTTTGTAGCGATTTGCTTGAAGTCTGGGTCAAGGCTGCAGGTACAGGAACGCCGACCGTCCTGGTCTTCCCTGCGTGAGTTACGACAGTCCGACCTCAGCTCTGGCCTCCTTCCCGCAGCCTCTCGGAGAGGCGACCTTGCTTAATAATTTAATAACTTAATAATAATTCCCGTTTGGAGTTCTTCTTAGTGGCTCCTTCCATAACGGCGAATAACACACTTCTGTATGCTTTCTTGAGTTATCACCTGAGACGATATTGACTGATTTCCTGTCATGGAGAGATGAAGGTTTCCTTTAGCTTCTCTGCTGCTCATTTTATTCCCTCTCTTCTTTCTAATGTTTGTGCTTCATTTCTAGTTCTTTCATTGGGCTATCTTGATGATGACCAATTATAAAGTTAAGCCATTACCTCTTTTTATTTTTTATTTGATTGATTGATTGATTGAGAGAACGAACGAGCACAGGGGCGGGGGAGGGGGCGGGGGAGAGAACCCTAAGCAGGTTTCACACCTGGAGCCCGATGTGGGGGGCTCTAGTCTAACGATCCTGAGATCACAACTCGGAATCAAGAGTCAGAGCTTAACTCACTGAGCCACCCAGGTGCCCCCTTGTAAATTTAATTTAATTAATTTTTTTTGAGAGAGTGTCTTAAATTTTTCTTTTTTTAAGTTTTTAATTTTATATGCATTTCTTCTTTCCCTCACATTTAGATACTCTTAATTTCTCACTAGATCAGATGATGATAACAGTTTTCCTACCCTTCTCTCCCCTTCCCCTTTCCCTTGTGCTTTCCACATCTTGCAAGCTCTCCCTTTGTGGCCTCAGCAGCAAATTGAGCACATTTGCAGTCTGTTTCATAATCATATTTTAGGCATTTCGTGTGTCTACCGTTGGATTCCGAAGGTTGAAAACATTTGCACAATTTTGGCTTTGTAGATGTCTGTCATGGCAGGACCCCTCGAGGGCAGGGTTTGGTCCTGTGGGCTCACGTCCCAGCTCCTGTTCTGCCAGCAATAGACGGGGCCCAGTGGGAAGGAAGGTTGGGTTTCGCATGGCTTCTCTTGTCTTAGACTCCTATTAGTTCTTCCCCGTGATTCCAGAATCATGCTTAGTAATTCGGACCGTGATTTCATTGTGTACTCTATTTTAAAATTTTCTTTCCTTTTTTCTTAAAAAACTTTTATTTATTTAAAAGAAGATGTGGTCCATATACACAATGGAATATTACTCACCCATCAGAAAGGATGAATACCCAACTTTTGCACCAACTTGGATGGGACTGGAGGGGATTATGCTGAGCGAAATAAGTCAAACAGAGAGAGTCAATTGTCATATGGTTTCAGTTACTTGTGGAACATAAAGAATAGCACTGGGGACATTAGGAGAAGGGACAAATGAAGGGGAAGAAATCAGAGGGGAAAACGAACCATGAGAGACTATGGACTCCGAGAAACAAACGGAGGGTTTTAGAAGGGAGGGGAGTGGGAGGATGGGTGAGCCCAGTGATGGGTATTAAGGAGGGCACGGATTGCATGGAGTACTGAGTGTTGTACATAAACAATGAATCGTGGAACACGACATCAAAAACTAATGATGTGTACTGTATGGTGACTAACATAACATAATTAAAAAACAAAACAAAACAAAAAAAAAAACGAAACTCTAGGCCCAACATGGGGCTTGAACTCACAACCTCCAAATCAAGAGTCCCATGCTTCACCAACTGAGCCAGCCAGGAGCCCCTATTTCTAGATGTTTTTGGAGGGTTTCTATCGCTTGTCTTTTTTTCTCCTTGATAACAGTCAACATATCTTTCTGTAGACTAAAAGTACCCTTCCCATCTATCGCCTGAAATCACAGCCCTTTTCTCTTCCCACTGCAATTTTTATTATTTTGTAGATTTCTGTTCTCTCTGGAAGCTTCTTGGGTGATTTTTTCTTTTTTGTCCAAAAATTTCACAAAAATGTGTCTCTTTTCTTTAACCATTCACAGTGTTGAATATTCAGCAGACACATCCAATCTGAAGATTTCTGTATTCTGTAGCCAGGAGAAATTTTCTTCTATTATTTTATTGATAATTTTTCCCTTTTTTTCTCCTGTTATCTTTTTGTCTTTGATGGACTCTCTGTGTCTTTTATTTTTTATCTCTTTTTTAAAATTTTTATGAGAGGGGATTTTACTTTTTGGGAAAGGCTTTCAAATTATTGACGTAGCAATTTGTTATTTTAAAACTATTTGATGGTCCTCTTTTATAGTATTCTATTTTTATCTATGGGCGCCATTTCTTCTTGAAGACTAATTAGATTTTTTTAGAGTTCTCCTGTGATTTCTGAAATATTATGTTTCCCATGGAATCTGTTTTTCTCTCTGTGTATCCTCTTTCAGGGTGTCGATTTTCCCCAGGTGTCTGATGATTCTGGCTATACTTTCATATTTAAGGATGAAGGACCACGTGGTTGGTTTAGGAGTGCTGGAGACAATGACTCTGCTCTTGACCAGGCCATTCTGGGTCTTCCGTCTGATTCTCCCAGGAATGAGAAGTAGGCCTGCTAGTTCTGTGTCAGTGAGCAGGGCTCCTTGGAGGGAAGATTTTGCTTTTCGATATCATAATGGCGAGCCAGCCATTACACTGGGCTCCCCCAATCCAAATGTTAGGTTGAGGAGAGCTTTGCTTTGAGCCACCCCTATCCATACTCTGGTCTTAGTTCTGTCCAGGAAATCCCCTGTACGTATACACATACACACACACACGTTAGGGCAGAAATTTAGTGGCCCTACCAGTTATCTCTTTGTTTTCTCTAGTGCCTGGCTCTAAGTAAATCCGTGATAGTTCTTTTAAATGACCATATAATAGAAATACAAAGCTTTCACATATGCACTTTTGAGGGTTCACCCTCATTAAGATGTGGTCTCTGAACCCAAACAGCTAATAGTCTAGCTGCTAATGGAAGAAATAGGTATGTAAACCAACTGTAATAGCGACAGGAAAGTGCGATAGAACATGTTCGTACAAAGTGACCACTGTATCCAGGAAGAGACTGATTTCCACTCGGTACATATTAGATCCTGTGATTATCGCTGTTATTTCCTGATGGGGCCTTGAATGACGGGGTCAGTCACCAGCGCAGGGGCAGGTGGTGTCGCCGGGAAGATAAGTTCTGTGAGTGAAGGCTTGCTGAGGGAGGAGAGTGGTGGCGCGTGGCTGGGATTCAGGGCTCTGGAGTGAGCATCAGAATAAGACTGGGAAGGGGCTGGCTCGGATCCCGGGAGGCCGAGGACTCCACAGTCCCCTGCCCGGAGCTCTCAGGCTTCAGGTGCTGTGCACACAGTAAGTCAGGGGATCTAAAACCTATACACGCTTGAAAACAGGGACCCCATTTCATAGGTGGCACGGATGAAGTAGGAACAATAAGGACATCTAGACGTGGCCCTCTACAGAAGACAATGCGGGAGGGGACAGGAAATAGTTGCATGAAAATCTTCCTAGCCTGGGACAGGGAGAGGGGAGGTGAGCGGGCCGTTGTAAGTGGGGTTAGCTTGTGGGTAACTTTGAATTATAGGATTTGGTCCAATGCATGGAAGGCTTAGAAAGGCAGATTTTGGAAAGACCTAAGGGTAAGCTTACTAACCATGGAGATGCAGGGGCTCGCCCCGGGAGGCCGCAGGGGTCCCTCACTGTGGCTCCAAGCGCTGGCGGGATCCATGGTGATGTGGTTGGGCCTGTGTCATCTAGGGGTGGGACCAACTCCACGCTATCCCTGTGTGAACTCCGGGCCTGGACGCACCGTGTTTCTCCGTGGCAGTGTGAGCACAGTGTGTCTGGCCTCCCTCCCCGGCCGTGGGCATGCACTTTCATGCACCTGTGGGAATTTCAGTAGCAGGGAGGAGGGACTGGCTTCCCGCCTGCCCCCGGAACAGGCAGAATGAGCCCAAGGCTCTGAGGCCATTCTGCCTGCCATACCACCACTGTCTGCCCGCTCCGGCTTTAAAAAGTCCTCACGGGCTGTGCCCTTGAGTACACGTGGTCTACCTTCTCCAAAGATCAAACTGGCTTTCCTATTCCTCTGCTTTCCTACAGTCCCTCCCAAGGGCGTCGGGAGGGTCCTCACACACACCTGCTCTCACAAAGCCTGGGCAGGATGGGAAAGACGGGGCACGTCGAATTGCTTTTTCAGACTCAGCTTCTCCTCTCTCTGTTTTGGTTTCCTTTCGGTCTTGGGGGGAACAGAGCTGTTTTTTTATGCTGCTATCACGCCTGTACCTAAAGGTTCCCAAGCCCTGCCGCCATTAATTTTCATTCTGGGGGCTTTTAAAAGTCAAGTCACATCCTCCAAGATTCCTTGGTACACAACGCAGAAGCAAGCATGGAAAGCTTCAAGTGACGTTGCCTTGAACAGATGCTTGGGGCTTACATAAGGCTTCGAAGAATACAACTAAAATGCTCTTTCCACGGCAAGGTGAGAACCTGAGGAAGCTGGAATGATTTCTCCCCTCCCTGGCCCCTGATCCCTGTCGAGGGTGCCGATGGGCCCCGTGGTCTCTGCTGGACCACGCGTAGCAAACGGCGCGCACCGAGAGCACTAATTGCTTGCTTTGTTCTTCCGTTTCGCCAGGGAAACCCGAGAGCTTGCCCGCCCGGCCTCAGGATGGAGACTCGTTCCTTGGAGAGAAAACAGTCACAGTGAAGGAATGACAAGGCAACTTATGCTCTGCTCGGTCACATATTTTATTTACCCGGTGAAGGAGGAAAGAGAAGAGAGACAGAACTCGGAGGCAGCACGATTTCTGAGAGAAGACCAAGGTCACGTGTTCCTCAGTCCAGTTGAAGTCCGCAGATTACGTCAAAGTGCAGAGGGGTGAGATGAGCATCTTGCTGGAGAATAAAACATCTTATTTGAGGAAGAAAACCCTTTTTAAGGTTAGTATCTACTCACGGGTTTCTTATTTGAGGATGGCTTACTTTAGACTTTATAAAAACACGACAGCGCTGTATAAATTGCTGGGGTTGGATATTGAAAGGTGCGTAGCTGCTGATCCGGAGATTTTTCTGGGAATCCAGATCTCAAACAGTCCCCCCGGGGTGAGAGCCCCGGGGACACGATGACAACGCGGCAAAGGAGGAATCTCAGATACCACAGTCCAGGACCTCTGTCATATAGACGGGGAAACTGAGGCCGGGGGAGGTTAAACGAATCCCCCAAGGTCACACAGCTAGGGGGTAGTAGCGTCTCATTCCCCGGCTTTTGGACACTGCGTAGATACTCCTAATGTTAATTTCTTCCCCAAGATTCTAAAGTTGGCAATATTAGCTTTTCAAGTGAAAACTGCAGAAAACCAAACCAAACCAAAGAAAGACTGGCGGAGAACTCCGATAAATTCGTATCCATTCTCAGTAGCCTCATGTGACGATAAAGAGTTAAAAGACAAACGTCTGGGTCAATATCAAGGAGCTCACTTTTCTATACACACATGACAATATCTTACATGTAGTGAGACAGGAACAGAAGCAGCACCACACAAGAAAAATCAGGAAACCAACATTAGAAAATAAAATACACCATGTTAGCCACTGGTCATCTGGTCTAAACCGCTGGGCACCCTCCAGTAACGTGGGGAAATGACAGAGTCACGATATTGGAGAGGGGCGCTCCCGAGGGCGCCCCGTGGGCACACACAGCCCCCCTGAAGCAGCTTGGTGCCTAGGCACGGCTCTCCAGGGGCGTCACCTCCTCCCGAGCCTCCCGAGCCGATGGGAGCCCCTGCACTGTGGTGCTGCCCGCAGCCGAGCCCCGTGCAGGGGCCCGCCGACGCCCAAGCCCCATCATCCCCAAACCCGGCCCTGCTCCTTGTTAATGCTGTGTGTGATCAGAGAGGGGGGACTGGGCTGGGAGGCAGCTCAGGTTGCCGAAACCGGCTGGACATTCTGCACCCTGGACAGAGTGACGGGAATCTTTGTTTGCCCCGGGCCCGGGGCTTTTGTAACGGGCTGGCTGTGGGCCTTGATGTCGGCGATGCGCTCTTTAAACCTTTGCTGAAGGAACTTCTCCTCTTGGGAGTAGCTTTTCACGAACACGGACATCAGCAGGCACCCGGCCATGGACGTGCCCCCGAGGCAGAAGAGAACGGCCCCTGCCAGCTTGCACACGTCCAGAGCCCCATTAAACTGCACGGCCTGCGTGTCCACCACCACGAAGTCGGCTTCCCCAAATGCTTCAATTTTGGGTGGCACCAGAAAGCCCACGGCCAGGATAGTCAGTCCGAGAACCACGAAGACCGTGCCGGAGATGAGTCCGACCTGGGGAAAGACACAGGGAGGCAAGATGGGGTGAGCACGGCGCCTGGGCTCTCCGGAGCGCCCAGAGCAGGACTTGGCTTCCGGGAGCAGTTAGAATTCCCCTGCACCTCAACTTTGCCGTGAGAAGCCTACACCATTTCCTAACGATGACAGAAGGTAAAAGGGAGGACTTTTCTCACTTTAGTGCCAGCCAGACACGGCGGCACCGTCTTGACGGTTTCCTTTGAGCTTTCTGTTCGTACAAAGCTTTGCAGCGGACCCAGCCGCCTGCGGTTTGAGTTCTCTCCTTCAGTCTTTGAGCAAGAGCGAAGCAGCCCTGCTCCCGGGAAGAGCCTCGCTGTCTCCACCAGGTCCTGATGCTCTCAGAAGCTGGCCTGTTGCTCATAGAGAGGCCACACTGTCCCCCCATGGATATAACCTGCGACACAGAATGTCCGCGTCGGGCAGGCTCACTCTGCACCCATCACCGAGGGACACGGAACAAGTCCCTTCCTCGTTTTGTCTAAGCACAGACGACAAACAGGGTCATTGTGCCGAGCACCAACGATCCACAGCCTCCCTTTTCCCCCCAGTAATACAAACAACGGCTGCTGCTTTACCCATTACAGCTTCAGTCTTACCCTAGCCTGTCCCTCCCCATGGCTCAGATTTCTCATTTATTTATTGTCCAATCACAGAATGGGCCCTGACAATCCAGAGCCAACTCCAGCACCTGCAGACCCTCCACCCACCCAAAGCCCACGTCTTGGAACACATCCTTCCTCACACCCTTACCGAAATTCCCCAGGACACCCTGTGGTGTCACCTCTCTCGCTGCGATGAGGGATCAGCTCAACTTGTCCAACCTACACGTATGTTTCCGGTGACTTGGATGGAGGACACGCGCAATCCGTGTAACTACCCACCTCTTCCCCCAAGTTACTTGGAAGGAACCATAATTGCTAGTTGACAGGTCAGGAAATGTCGCCTCAAGGAGGGTGGGTGACTGGCCCAAGGATAGACCATGGCTAGGAAGTTGCAGAGAAACTGCACTAGCTCAGTTTGGATACGATGTAACCCACTGAAGCAGGAGGGGCTGTCCACCATCCCCTGGTTTGGAGGTTTGGAACAGACAGATTCTGGCGTGGGTTCCGGCACTGCCAGCTAGTACTTCAATCATACAAGGAAAGTTACTTAAACACTTTCATCGTTAATTGCCCCATCTATAAAACGCTAAACGATAACCGGCGTTGTGGAGAGGACCAAGTGAGGCCACGCTCGAAAGCACTCAGCCCCGCGCCTGGCGCAGCAATCCATCGTAATGAGTAGCAGTCATTACATCTATTTGGAAATGCACCTCTTGTGAAATGATGCATAACAATCTGAGCGCTTGAACATCAGCTAATACAGTTATTTATTTTTTAAATACATTTAAATACATTTCCTCCTATTCCTAATTGCTTTTCTTTAGTGTAACAAAGTTGGAAAAAAACCAAATGCACAGCACCTCTTAATCTTGAGCTTTGAATTTAAAGCATATTTGTTTAATTTAGTGATTAAATTTTAGGGTAATGCACTAATAAAGAAGGTTTGGATCATAGAAGGAAAACGTATTCCCAAATCCATCCGAGAGCTAGTATTACTGAGTTCTTTCTCACGACCTAGGCATAGTGTTTGCTATGTTTTTTCCTTGATCCTCAGCAGCTTCTTATGAAAAGGAGGTATTTTTATTTACATTTACCTGGAGAAGACCGAGGCGAGTGGGGTCGAAGAAGCATCATTCAGGGTCCTGTAGCTAGCAGGTGGTGTGACTGGGCTTTAACCCAGGTCGGTGTGACCGCCGAGCCTCATGCTCCCCTTTTATTCTCCCACGGTACTTCACCAATTACTTACCTGCTATTATTATTACTTTTTTAATTACCACAGAGTTTTAATTATCATGTAGGGACAAGTTTCCATTATGTCATATTGCACAGAAACTGAAAAAACAGTCAATATAATGTCTTCTGGACAGAAACTTTTCTACATAAGACTCAAGTACCATAGGAAAAATTGGGTTGTAAAAGGTCACATTTTGGATGGCTTTCTCGATTTTTCTAAAAATAGTGGCAAATTCACCTCCAAAGCCTAACCATTATTGAGAACTTAAAAAATGAGTCACAGTGGAAAACTCTGAATGCACGAGCTAAAGGAACATTAATATCCATGGTGACATGCTTCCTGTGTCCCCAAATCCCCATCTTCCTCCAGGACTGGCACTCATTTTCAAAAGCTGAGGACTGTAGGAATGTAGCCCCCGTCGTTTCTGAGGTTCTGAAGAGCGGAGGCCAGCACTCCGTGCCTGCCATCCCTGCCTTGCTCTCCGCATCTCTCCCTCCCGCCTTACCCTCCATAAGTATTCCTAACTGATGAACCGAAACTGCCAGACTGCTGACCACGGAGCCAGGCGACGGATTCTCAGCAGCCTGCTCTGCAGCTGAGCCGTGCTTTATAGATTGAAATCCGCTCTTGGAGTCTCCCTCGGAAGCTAAGAGGCAAACTGTGCCTTGCAGATGGCAGAACTCCTGCTCACTTCAACAACGGGAAAGGCGCTGGCCTCCCCGAGCCTTCTCCCTTTCCCCTTGTCGAATCGGAGTATCCGAGAGGGGCCTGCCATCTCTGGGCGGGGGAGCGTGACGGTGGCGGACAGCCCACTCCCAGGATCCAGAAGGAGCCCTCCATGCAAGTCTAAAGAGGATCTCCAAGCCACGTGCCCCGAGGACCCTGAACATTGGGACAACATGGCTGTGAGGGAATGGGAGGGTGGGAGTGGAGGGGTAGCCATGGGATCTGAAGTATGCCGTCTTAACTGAGCGTAGGACAGAGGCGAGAAGGGAGCCTGGGATGCATCAGCCTAACCCTGGTACCATCTTGGAGAATCAGAAGGAATGAAGATTTGGGGAGTGATGCCATACAGAGCCGTAAAAACTGTCTCGGGACACAGCTCTAAGTTGAAGTGGTCCTCAGTCTAAGAGAAAGGGGGCTCTATTAAATGGAGAGAGTTTAAAAAATGCAACACAGGGGTCCTTAAGGGTCTGAGAGCGCAAACAGCCCTGTGTGGGTCCGTGCAGAGAGCTGGAGCGCCACACGGCGAGGGCCCCCTGGGGCCTGGTGGAGCCCCTGGGACACTGGTGGTTGGGCCGGCCCAGTGCCGAGAGAGAAGGGCCTCTCTCCGCTGGGACAAACCTTACAGGCAGCCGCAGGGACAGTGACTTCCGATGGCGTCCTGGTTGTGGGGATGAACTGTGAGAATCCAGCGCCTGCTGCAGGAAAGGGGGCTTGGACAGGGAGGAGAACTCGGGTTCCAGAAACCCTGCTGATGCAGGCTGCCCGCCGGCACCGGCTGTGACTCGGACCAGCATCCCCGTCATCATCTCTGTGTGAGCCGACGAGGTCGGAATATACCTCCGTTTGCTCCAAAAAAGCAGGGCTGCCAGCAGGAGCTGCGCGGCTCTCCTGGCAGAGGATGTGGTAATGACGGCTGGGCGCGAGAACCAGCGTGGCGGGAAGGACGGTGGGGGAGCTGAGGGAGCTGAAGGTGAAAGCAGCCATCTGGCTTCGAGGTGACACTTGGGAAGCAACAGCAAGACAGAAATGGGGCGTGTCTTCGTCATCGGCCCCGAGGGCCACTCTGACCTCCCCTGAGCAGGACCTGGGCTCTGAGGGCCGTCCCTTGTCAGCAATGAGAGCAGACGGAACTCACCTGGCCTGACTTGCTTGTAGGGACTCTGAGCTTTGTGGGGCAACCATCGATGCCCAGCCCAGGATCCGGGCCCACACTCTCCAGCCATGATACCTGGTACCCCGCGCTCGGTCTCCCACCTGATGGAGGCTCGGTCCCTCCAGCATGGGAATACAGTCCATTGTTTCCATCTTCAAAAGCTATTCCGGAGCCCTGTGGCTCTCGGTAGCTACGGCTTGAACTCCTCCGACCCTTGCTATTCAAGCTGAGTCCCACAACGTCACTGGAATTGGTTTCTCCAGGGTCACGAAAGCCCTCCTAATTGTCCAAGCCAATGTGATCTCATTCGAATATTCTGCAGTCAGTGATGTTAAGTGCTTTCATCTTAAAAACCTTCACCTGTTGTCCCTGACGTGACTCTTTCCTGTTTCTACATCTGCATCTTTAACGACACACTCTCAACCTCTTTTGTTGGATGTTCTCAAATTAATGGTGTTCCCCAGGGTTCGCCCTTGACTCACATTTCAAGACGATCTCTGTAGGGTTGAATGTGCGGCTGTAGTTCCCACTCCCATCTATACACCAGTGACTTCCAAGCTCCAGCTCCAGCCTGGATTTCCTTCCTGGGCTCTAGCCCCATACTTCTGACAGCCAATGGGAAGATCCACACAAAAGTGTCCCCAAGGCTCCTCAAACCCCACATATTCAAAATGGCACCCCTTCCTTCCTTCTTTCTTCTCTTCTCTCTGTCTCCCCTTTGTCCCTTCCTTCCCACTTTCTCTGTGTTCCCGCATCCACCCATTCACTGAGCTCCTCTCATTTCTCGTATAAAACCAACTCAGCAATCTCTAGCTACACTTTGAAGAAAATCTAAGACAGATATTTAAACTCTGACTTAGCTCAGGGGGGAAACTGGGGACAGCAGGACAGAGGGGAGGAGGGTCTTGGGAGAAAAGAGAGGAGCCCGAGTCTTTCCCATTCAGTGAGGCTTGGGGGAGGCATTCTTACCTCGTCCCTGCACATGGCTGGAGACACCCTTTGAGAGGTTTCTAGTATGGGTGAGGAGAAGGTAAGAAGGAGGGTGACTCTGAGGTGAGGAGAGCATGAATGGGGTAAGGAGATTGCTCCCCTTAGTTTATACCTGCCTTACTGAGGGGATTTGTTGCACAATCGGGTGGCAACAGCTTTCGTCAAGGTCGAGTGCAAGACTAAGAAGAAGAGTCCCACCACAGCCAGTCTGATTCCTGGGCAGTGCAGCGGGAGGCAGGGGGTCGGTGGGACCATGTCACAGGGACTTTGCCCGTGCCAGGAGTTGCAGGCACTAAGATAAAGGGGGTGTGGCTGAGGCAGCCAGGGGGTGAACCTATGCAGCCCAGAGAGTGTGTGTGTGCTTACACCTGACTATGAGACGATCTCCCCAAGAAAGCCTACATTTATTATCTTGCCCCCTCGCTGAACTCAAGCTGGAAGGTTCCGGAGAAATACCAATTTCAAAACCTTTCAAAGTCTTCTGTGATCCCGCTCTTGCATACCTTCCCCCACTCATCTCTTGCCCCCTCTCCCCCAGCTTCTCCTCTTACCAGGTGATCTCTCTGTGGAGACACTTCTTCCCCAGGCTGCCTCAGACCCTCCCTGCCCCCGACCCCCACGCTCCCAGTAAGTACTGGGACTACTCTGAGGGTAGTGTTTATCGTGCTGGATTGTAGCTGTCTGCGGACATGTCTGCCTTCCCTCTCTGTCTGCCAGCTCTTTCAGGTCAAGGCTGTATCTAGTTCACAGGTGAGCAACCACATCTGATTCACAACGGAGCCTCCCACGTGACTGTGCACACAGTGGACACAGAATCACTTGTAGAGAGAAAGAACGACCATCACTGTGAGCTACAGGCTCTAAATATGCACGTGGCAGGGCAAAGATTCTGACTCAAGCTCATTAGAGCCCTACCTCCATCCTCACTAAGCCCCTCCAAGCTGCCCGCTGCTGTGAAGCCGGCTCAGTGGCGTGTCCTAGCCTCCAGCGAGACACCAACAATCCCTTAGCACCACTTTACTGGGAAAGGGGCAAGGGGAATCCCATAACTTGAACCACCTACAGATGCAGTTTGAAATGAAAGAAACAAAATCCTAAGCATCATGATTAGAAACATGGAAGCATTTCATAAAAGCCACTGGAGTGATTCACTTGTCCTTCCCAGAAGGAAACCGAAGAACAGTTAGTTGATTCCCTCAGTAGAGGGGAGGTCTCTAAGACAGTGAATTCTTACGTGATTCAGGTTGACTCTAAACTTCTGAATGCCAGTCTTGTGTTTTGTGATTAGGATCTGAGTCTAGGATTTGGATTTTGCCAGAATATAATCTCTATGAGGCTGTGGACTTTTGCCTGTTTTTAGTCTCTGAAGTAGGTTCAGCACAATGGGGAACAAATACTTTGGAATTTTGTTTGTGTAAAACAGAAGAATTCTGAAATCCGAATTCTGGGGTTAGTAATTAACTAGGAGTTCTTTATTTTAAATCCATACCTGTGTATTATTTGATGGATTTATAGCTTCTCACATCTCATCACTGGTGGTGCCTTGGAACCGTGTGAATGAATGCTTTCAATATTCTGTATGACAGTGGCATTTCAGGCTCTTGGCACAACGGATCTGTCAGGCAAATATTTGTTTTTTTGACACATGGGGAAGCAACCACCCACTTAACTGGGTAAATACAAGATGTATCAAGCTTGGCTATGCATTTCATCGGTCCAGGCCAGTAGGAATTCATCAGAAATGACATTTCTCCAGGGCAAGGATGCTGGCTCAATCAATTTTAATAGAGTACCTGACCCTTGTAAGATAGCGAATTAACACAGGTCTTGGGTAATTCATATTAACGACTGTGTTGCCCAGTACTTTATTAACTAGATTTCGAGTTTTCCTTCCACTTCAAGATGCAGTGTTTCATTGGACGTCGGATAGTAGGGATTAATACACTGAATACTTGAATGCCTATGAAACATCTTACTTAATTCTCACAACCTTACCTGGTAGGTACGATAAGCATCACCACTGGGCCCCACGAAGTTCAATTAACTTGCCCAAAGCTACAGTGCTGTTAAATGGAAGAGCCGAGGTTTGAACCTGTGTAATCTGAGGACAGAGTCCATGCTCATAAGCATTACACGAATTACCACTAGAGATCCCCACTCATGTCTGACAGGCATCTCCAGCATAGCATGGCCAAACTCAAACTCTTGGTTCCCCACCGTTGCCACTGCTCTCCCAGTGTTTCCCATCCCAACAAATTATAACATCATTCAGTAAGTAGCTCAGACTGCAGGCCTCGGAGGCATGCTTGACTCTTCTTTCTCTCACGTCTACTTTACCGCATGTTCTGACAACATGGTCTTCAAACTTCATGCTGAATCAGACTACTTCTCACCATCTCTACCAACACCGCCCTAATCCAAGCCAACATCACCTCTTGCCTGGGTGCTTTCAGAGCCTCCCAGATAATCTGGCTGCCTCGAGCCTTGTCCTACATCTACTTTCCATGCTGTAGTTAGCATGATCCTGTTCAAATAGGAGTCCGATCACATCACACTCCTCTGCTCAAAATGGCTTCCCATCCCTCTCAAGGTAAAAGCCAGCATCCTCATGATCACCCACAAGGGGCTACACAAATCATCTCGGTCCCGTTATTTTTCTGGATCCACCACCTGTCCTTTTCCGCCCTCTCCTTCCACTTCAGCTGACTGGAACTCTTGCTATTTTTCAAGCACACAAAATTGGTTCCCATTTCAGAGCTTTCTTCCCAGCCCAGAAGGACGTTCAGCCAGGTAATCTTATGGTCCTCTCCCTCAGCTCATCCTGGTACTTGCTCCAGTGGCGTCTCCTCTGAAGGGCTGTCTACGAACAGAGTGACGGCCTCCGTCACTCCCTACCGTCTTGTCCAGACTCATTCCTCTCCACAGCACTTGTTACCACCTGACCTTCTTCTTATGTGGTTTATTCGTTTATGGTCTGTTTCCTGTGATCGGTTGCAGGTTCCAAGAGGGCAAGGGCTTTTCCTTCTCATCACTTTAATTCCTAGCACGTTGTAGCTTCTCGGCAAGGGTAGGGGCTCACTGATTGTATGCTGAACGACTTGAGTACACTGGAGTTTCCTCCAGCTCACAGAGCCTCCCGATTGCATCTGGTAGAGGTAGAGACGGTACACTGACCGTCGTACTATGCCTCAGCCTCAACTCTCTCTCAATACCCAGTCATTTCTTTTTAATAATTGTTGCAATTTGTCAAATGACACTTACCAAGCCTATGGGTGGCTCCCCAGCTGGTGAATTCAGCGGCCCATCAATAACAGTAGCAAAAATAATAATTAATGATGACATTTGTACCTATTTATATTTAACCTGCAAATCGACCACTGTGCTGCATTCAGGGGCTTTCTTCAGCCCAAGGTTTATGTTCTCCTTTCCTAAGGGAAGAAGACTGCACTTAGGATCATCGAGACGGAGGCCCACAGAGAGGACCAAACCCCTCAGTTCTTCACGGCTACAGGATTTACCATAGCCAGTAACGTTTCCATCTCTTGACTTACACACGCATTCTTTCCTTACCTTCCAGAATACTGAGCTCCACCTATTAGGTGATCTCTGGATCTGGAAATCATCCTCATACTCCCAGATCGAGGTGGTACAGTCCTCATAAAACTGATGCAGATAGGACCGGACTCCGTAGCGCTGGTACCCGCCCTCGGTAGCAGCCTGCGCCTGCTTGGACCCACAGATGTTGCTGCAAGAACGCATCCTTCCCGGCTGGAATGACAACACCCACGGGCATCAGTCAGCCCCATGCTCCGGCTTCAGGATTAAAAGGCATATTAAACGTGAGAACCAGGCTGAGTAATGTTAGTCCATCTGAACAGTGCTCTTTTTTTGAGAAAAGACATTTTTAAAGACCTGCCTTTCTTATAAGCTGCTCCGCTTTTCGACTTAGTGCAAAATTACCCCCAAACACCCGATGACCGGACACTGGTTCTCCGTAAATGAAAGGAGACATAATGGCACAGCTCACTTAAATTATGCAAAAAGGGAAGCATGAGGCACATGAAAAACGGCAACAGAGAAACCGAGATTTTCATTGTCTTGAGGAGAAAGCTTCAATCTCTTGGAAACCCATGGCCTTTACACTTACATGTTAAAGAATGAGGCGGGTCCTCTCACTTGCTACAGATGGAATTAGTCTCGGATTGTCCTCTCAGATGCTTAACCACGTTCCCTGGTGGAAAATACACGGTGTTACTCTGTAGCAGTTTGCAGTTTTGCTTTCACATCTTGTGGATCTTGCTCTCACATTTTAGCTAATGGTCACATTGTACGGAAGCTGTCTTTGAAGCCTGCTGAGCAACGTATGCTTCATGCTTTATTAATCACAAATGGCTCAGGCAATACTTTACACCGCACGGACTCTAACGCTAGAAATTTCAGTCATTATGTGTGGACGCATCTGTCCACGCGGGATGACAGAGCATAATGGAGAGGGTAGACCCAGCCTGTCATCATGTTGCGTGAAATGTCTATGATACACAGGAGGCCGGCGAATTGTTACATGGAATTATGCTCTGGGTGGGTTGTTTGGGACTCGGTCCTCTTAAGATGGAAATTTCTACTTGATTTCACCTAGTCAGTACTCTTGGAGAGAAGCATTTGGTTATTAATTCATGTAGAAAAAAAAAAAAAAAAGGAATTGCTGAGGGACAGCAATTTTGGTAAGGAAATTTGCAGTAATTCTCTGGTGTTTGGTTTTCTTATCTTCACATAAGCAGATACATATGTAGCTGGAAATGTGAAATACTTTTTTTTTTTTTTAGATTTTCCAGTTATCCTCCAGATGGTTTTCCCTGTGTGGATGTAGTCTCAAGATGACAAAACAAGGAACGATGTAGAAGAGTATTTTACCGTTGAACCAAATTCTCTCAGGACTTGTCGTGTATGGAATCCAGGCTAACAGAAGACATAAAAGGTTTCCAATTCCTTATCCAGAAACCACGTCGTGGTGTTTCGCTACAAGGAAAAAATTAACCCAAGCTGCCAGCAAGTGCCCCTGTGTGGACCCTGAGTTTTGTTGGATAGAATTCAGGGGCTAAAATCAAAGCTGAAGCCACGGATAGTGAGCATTGTCTTGTCCCATGGCCACAAAGTGAATCTGCAAAATTATCTTGCAATGTGTGCCCTTAGCCAAAAAGGCATTCTGGTTAGAAAATGTTGTCAATAGCCATCAGGGAAATTCAAATCAAAACCACATTGAGATACCACCTTACACCAGTTAGAATGGCAAAGATTAGCAAGACAGGAAACAACAAAGGTTGAAGAGGATGTGGAGAAAGCGGAACCCTCTTCCACTGTTGGCGGGAATGCAGGTTGGTGCAGCCACTTTGGAAAACTGTATGGAGATTCCTCAAGAAATTAAAAATAGAGCTACCCTATGACCCTACAATTGCACTACTGGGTATTTACCCCAAAGATACAGATGCAGTACAAAGAAGGGCCACATGTACCCCAATGTTCATAGCAGCAATGGCCACAATCGCCAAACTGTGGAAAAAGCCGAGATGCCCTTCAACAGACGAATGGATAAAGAAGATGTGGTCCATATATACAATAGAATATTATTCAGCCATCAGAAAGGATGAATACCCAACTTTTGTATCAACATGGATGGGCCTGGAGATTATGCTGAGTAAAATAAGTCAAGCAGAGAAAATCAATTATCATATGGTTTCACTTACTTGTGGAGCATAAGGAATAACATGGAGGACATTAGGAGAAGGAAAGGAAAAGTGAATTCGGGGAAATCAGATGAACCATGAGAGATTGTGGACTCTGAGAAACAAACTGAGGGTTTAGAGGGGAGGGGGTGGGGGGATGGGTGAGTCTGGTGGTGGGTATTAAGGAGGGCATGTATTGCATGGAGAACTGGGTGTTATACGTAAACAATGAGTCTTGGAACACTGAAAAAATAAAATTAAATTAAAAAAATAAAACCACAAATAATATATGCTAATAAAAAATGTCAAATTCAGGAAAAAAAAATATGGCCCTGATCTTAGAAAAATGATGGAGATTGGTTCTATTGATGGTGACCAATACTCTCATCTTTTTAACTATCGGTCAGTATCACGTTCAGGGCCTTTCTCACTGTTTCCCATATGGCAGCCAAGAGTGATGACCCAGGAAGAGAGAGCAGGAGAGGCAATACAAAAAGTTCTTTTTTTTACTTTTAAACATTTCAGAAGGATATTATTTCATAAAATATGGAGATTTTAGAATATACTTTGCCTGATGGGAGCAGCAAAGTGTGATGGATCAAATTCTTTTGTTAACCTAGTTTTCATATTTTAAGTGTTAGGATGATCTCTTCAGTACCTTTAATTTAATGCCTTATTATGAAGATGATTAATAAGGGTCTATTGGTAATGATACGTAAGTAGAATAATTTTTTAAAAGATTTTTAATTTATTCATTATATAGAGAGAGAACAACAACACAAGCAGGGGGAGGGATAGAAGGAGAGGGAGAAGCAGACTCCCCGCTGAGCAGGGAGCCCAATGTGGGACTCGATCCCAGGACCCTGAGATCATGACCTGAGCCAAAGGCAGACGCTTAACTGACTGAGCCACCCAGGTGCCCCCACGAGTAGAATAATTTTAAAGGCACTTTTTAAAAAAGACATTCTAATAAAATTGAGATCAAGGGGCACTGGGTGTTATATGCTACTGACGAATCACTGAACACTACATCTGAAACTAATGATGTACTCTACGTTGGCTAATTGAATTCAAATTAAAAAAATAAAGTAATTATTGATAAAAAAAATTTTGATCAAGGGGAGAAGGGACTCATGTTTTACTAATTCTGCTTTGTCATTGAAGACACTGAGGCACCAAAAAGTCATCTGCTAAAAGGTGACACCATGAGTCAGGGAGAAGAAAGACGACAATGCAGAAAGCAGGAGTAGAGCCTGAATCACCTACTTGCATAATCAGACCAAGTCATCCAGATACGTATTTCCAGGTTTTCTATAAAACATCAGAGACCTGAACATGGAGAGAAATGTGCTAAGCAAACGTTTTTGAGCCTGAGTGATGGAACGCTTCACTCTTAAGTCAGAACAGATTTTCAGTGATGCTAGATCTGTGCCAATCCCAAAGAGGCTTACTTTCTTCTCCAAGCATACAAAACACAAGAACACGGCCTGCGCTGCGCTAACCACGCAGAGCAGAGAATGGGTTCTAATCCTAGGTCTTGATCTACAACGTATTGGTCATGACATTGCAGGGAAGGTCATTCCCCTCCCAGGCCTATGGTTTTATGATCCTTAAAATAAGATGGTTGGGCCAGATAGCCTTGAATTCCTTCCAGATAGCCTTGAATTCCTTCCAGATACAGTTTTCCAGGAGTCTCTGGCCATGAATTTACAGAACGAATCAATTATTTTTGTTGGATAAAAAACTGGGTTTACTGATTTCCCATCTCCTCTCATCCTCTCATTGGTTGTCAGATTGTCCCTAATTCTTTATCATTATAGTATATGTAAAGCTGTGGTTTATAAGAGCATATAAGCGACTAGTTAGGTCAATTACTTGATACTAAGTAGACCAAATGGTTGTGTATTATTTGTTTCACAACTTACTTCGGGATTGTGTACATTCCTAAATAGTACAAGTGTATCTCAGACATGGCAGGTTTGGTTCCAGACCCCTGACAATAAAGCAAATATCATATAAAACAAGTCAAATGAAGTTTTTGGTTTCCGAGTGGATATAAATATTATTTTTACACTATACTGTGTAAAAATTATACACTATTAAGGGTGTAATAGTATTATATATTAATTAAAAACATACTTTATTGTTAGAAAATGCTAACTATCATCTGAACTTGCAGCAAGCCATAATCTTTTTGCTGGTGGAGGGTCTCTGCCTTGGTGTTGAGGCTGCTGACCAATCAGGGGGTGGTTGCTTAAAGGTGGGGGGGGTGGCAATTTCTTAAAATAGGACAACAATGAAGTTTGCCTTATCAACTCATTCTTCACTTGAACTTGAACTCCTAATGGCCACTGTAGAGGTATTAATTGTCCTAATTCCAATATTGTTGTGTCTTAGGGAACAGGGGGGCCCAAGGAGAAGGAGAGAGACAGAGGAATGGCTGGTTGATAGAGCAGTTAGAACACACACATTTATCGATTATTTTCGCTGTCTCACATGGGCATAGTTCCTGGTGCCCCGAACCATTCCAATCATAACATCAAAGATCACTGATCACCGATCACTGAAAGAAATACAGCAATAATGCAAAAGTTTGAAATATTGCAGGAATTACCAAAATGTGACGCCAAGTGAACAAATGCTGTTGGAAAAATGGTGCTTGTTTGATGCAGGGTCGCCACAGACCTTCAATTTGTAAAAAACACATTATCTGCGATGCACAGGAAAGTGAAATGCAATAAAATGAGGTATGCGTGTGGTCCCTGGGGACCTTAGAGGTTTCACACATCTTTCCGGATGTATAACTTACTGGATTCATTCTTAGAGGAGAATGATCACGAGAAAGGAATTTTAAAATGTACCAGGTTACAGTGAGAATTTTGCACCTACAAAAACACAACAGAGTTACAATTCCTCGTAGGGAAGCCAGTAACTTTTTGTCCCAACATAGAAAATGTTACAGTTATTTAGAATCTACTTGGTTGATTGACATCTCCAGTATCATCAAGAGGAGATGCGATGTCACTTCATAAAGTCCCTTTTAAAGGCTGGGCAATTATTATAAAATAATCTAGGGCTGAGAAGAACTGGAAGGTATTTGCAAAGGCTTTTCAGCTTGGCTCAGCATTTACTCAGTGAGCAAGGTCTCCTGAGAATCTGGTGTTTGTTTTGGAATAGCTATAGCTCTAGTAGCAGCTGCAGAAACAATAACGTTCTATCTGTGACTCTTGTTAAGTGATGGGTTCTGGAGAAGGCTTAACATCCCAGGAAGTGCATGAAGCTGGGGGTGGGGGTGGGAGGGGGTGGAATGAAAATATTTTCCAGCATTGTACCTAAATGAGCTTACGTGAATATTCCTTTTATAAACACCCTAGTTCCTGTTTGATTTTCTATCCTTGCTGCCAGCATGGGCATCATAATGGAGCTCGAGCAACATTAGCATCTGGCTGTTTGGTCATCCAGGAAGAGGGAGTTATTTTCGCTCTCCTCGAAGGACATTCTAGGTGCTAATTAGTGAGGATCTGGGCATGGTTTTCTTCTTTTTATAATCTGTCTGTGGCATCTATCTCAATTCCTTTCATGGTTATACGTTTAAATGGCTACTCAACTCTTGGCAGCCCAGCACATCTGTCATGTCCCAGAGACCCACAGGAGGAGAAAATCATGCCTCAACGCCCCTCCCAAACTCAATTAGAGTGTTCAACGCCGGCCTCTATCCCTCTCTTTCTCTTGTCCAAATTTGTTTCTTTTCTTTTCTTTTTAAATTTTATTTATTTATTTGAGAGAGAGAGCACGAGAAGGGGGAGGGTCAGAGGGAGAAGCAGACTCCCCGCTGAGCAGGGAGCCCAATGTGGGACTCGATCCTGGGACTCCAGGATCATGACCTGAGCTGAAGGCAGTTGCCCAACCAACTGAGCCACCCAGGCACCCCAAATTTGTTTCTTTTTATAGAACTTGTTACCATCCGATGCTCCCGTATGTGGTGTATTTGTTCATGGTCCAACAGACTATGTACGTGATGGGCTGTAAGCTTCCTGAGGGCAGGGGGTGCTTTCTGTCCTGGTGACAAGCACTTGGGAACTTCTTGGCACAAAGCTGTACATGGGTGAGTGTGGATGATGGTCTGAGCATCCTTCCTCTTCATTCCTCCCTTCCTTCTTTGTTTTTACAGCACCAATTACGGGCCAGATTATGTGAGATAATAAAGATGAGCAGGGCACAATCTGCTCTGAGTG